>JASDQU010714419.1:11900-22763 GCA_032191745.1 Picea mariana
CGTGAAAGATGTTATCCATTAAGTAACGGTCGCATGCCATGCACCATGTAACCAGGAGTTAGCGCAGGTTAAGGGGCCAACGCTTAGCCATATGAAACTCATATGACTAGTTTTAGAGGGAGAACACATAGCCCAAGGGGGATACTCTGTTTATTTTTAAATAAAAGTGGTTTTTACCTATACAGAATTGATTTTTGACTGATATTATGCCTAGAAATTGTTTTTTTGAGGATTTTGAGGCCATTTGAACGGGGATTTGATCCCAAAAAGAGGTCGGATCTTGAGGGAAGTTGGTATTCCTCATATGAGCCTTAAAAAATATAAAAACTAGGTCTTTTAAAGCCTTGAGGAGACTTTTTGATGGAGGGTTTTGAAGGAGCAGTTTGTAAATTTCGGCCTTTTCTCATGTTTTGAGAGGCATTTTTCTCATGTTGTTGAGAGGATTTTGATGATGCATGCATGAATCTGAGCAAGGAGGTATTGCAGAGCAGATCTGAAGAACATTATGTAACAACAAAGAGCCTATGTAAGAGAACTTTGAGCATTTTAAAGAGCAATACAGAGGTCCTCCACTTGGAAGCGGGCCTAGAGATGTAGCCAACGATTGGTGAACTCCGTTATCAGCCTCTTGTCTCTATTTCTCTTTCTGTTTTGTTGTTCTATTCTCTTCATTTGCAACATGGATATTAATGGCTGATCTCTTTATTCATTAATAAGCATTAAGTAAAAGTCACATTTGATATTTCGCAACCAGATAATAAGCTTTATGTATTTCGCATTCTTAACGATCCAATGCCTAAAATACATTAAACTATCTTGCAATTTATCAGTAATACCTTCGTTTTTTTTATCAATAATGATGATGAGAATGACTCTCTAATTTATTTACTTATATAACAAGTGAAAGGAGGTCTACAAATCAAGTGGACCTATTCCACTGCAAGCAACCTAGAATATGCACGTAGGTCCAGACATGTGAATCACTCCTCCTATAAGTGACACATGTCAAGCTCCAAGGTGATGAAAATCCATAAGAAAGGTTCCAAGACAAGGGCACTCATCATCCAAGGTTCAACGTTCTTCCTCCAATGGATTCAATGCTTAAATGCCTCTCTTAGGCCATGTTCTCCTCTGGGTCCACTCCACCCACATAATCATTGTTGCAACCTAAGTGTACTCAAGTCAACTCCAAGACTCCATGCAAGCATTCAAGAAACCAATATTGTTTATAAGGGATCAATTCCCTTGGACCGAAATAGTAAATGATCATCCTCCAATGCAAGGTGTTCTTTAAGAAAGAAACCTCTCCATGTGGTTAGCATGTAGGATGTCACCAAGTTGCTTGAAGGTCTCCAATGCTCCGAAAAATAATGTCAATCAAGAATCCATATAAGGTCTAGCAAAGAATGAGTAAGCCACCTCCAATATGCAAGTCTAACATAGATCAATTAAATGCTAACCATACACCATGCACCCCATATCATGAAACACCTCCAAACATAGTACAAACACTTTCAAAGTAACCCCAAAACTAACATTCACTACACAAATGTTCAGAGTCCATATTATTTACTTAATTCACAAAAGCCTTCTATGTAACCTTCTATGTAATATGTACTAGATTTATAATGTTAACCAAAATAACTTTTTTTTGTAAAGATGGATCATAAGAGGATTTAAATTCTATGAAAATGGTTTGAAAGATCACATTATCATTAGAGGAAATTATAACAATAAAAAATCAATTTGCAAAGTTTATATATATAAAAAAAAAAATTATGAATATGAAATTAAAAAAAAAATAAAAAATTATGAATATGATAGTGGGAAACTTGGGATTAAAAAATAAATTAGATATAGAAATGTTAAGTCAAACATGCAACTCCAACGTGCTTAATAAGATTAAAAAAATAAAAATAAAAATTTTATTGGAAAAAATAATACAAAAGTAAGGAAGGTTTATGATTAAGAAATAAACAAAGGAGAAGGGGGAGTAAATATAGACATGAATCAAATTAAGAAATGATGATAAAATTTGAAGAGATAATAGGATTAGGAATTTGAAATTATATTACTTAATATTTGGAGATATATTATTTATTTATTTATTATATTAAAATTTATATTACAGTAAGAATGTATATTTTAAATTATTTTAATTTAATTATTATTATTATTATTATTTTATTTGAAAAAAAATATTATTTAGTTTATAAATCAAATTAATCAATTTTGAAGAACTAAGAATTTGAAATTATATTTTTTTTCTTTAGAATATTTTTGGGAAAACCTACTGGATACATCTTATTTCCAGGTTGATACCTAGGATAAGTCATATTTTATAGAAAGTCCATGCTTTTACGATATCTTGCATACCCATTACAAATTTGAAATTGTTTTACTTAATATAAGATATATTATTTATTTATTATATTATATTATATAATATAATATAGTATATATTGAATTTATATTTGGGTGAAAATGTATATTTTAAATTATTTTAATTTAATTTTTATTATTTTGATTTTTTATTTAATTTTTTTATATATAGAATGTAATACAGTTTACATAATTATAATATATAATATTTTATATATACGATTTTTTTTAAAGTGGTAAAATATATTATGATTTAATTTTTAATTAAGAGTGAGGATGGTTATAAGAGTGAAGATGGTTATCATTGGATGCTATTTATAAATGTAGGTTGACTTATTATTGTTATTTAAGGAAAACCACTCCACTTAAAATAACCTATAAACTTTCACTCTTATTAAATGTTTATGGGTTTTAGCCATTAATCAATTTCCTTATGTGTAAGAAAGATGAGCTTTTAGCTAATCAAAAGTAGTTTTAGGTCTTACTCCCCAACCAAAAGATGATTTCCACCTAAATAGTATCTTCAAGAAAGCCAATATCTCATATTGTCATATCTAAAACTATAACAATGTGGTCATGTAATTTCAAGTAGCATTTAACCTTAATCACATACATAATATCAAATACTATCATTTAGTTCTATAAATATATAATATATTATAATATTATAATTTTAAATTTTGTATAATATCATATTTCTATAAATACACATGTATATGCAATAAAAAAGATATATATAAATTTTATATATTTATATAATGAAGACTTAATAATTTTTATTAATAATTTTAAAGTTTATTCTTATTTTATGTGATATTTGCAAATGTAGGTTGATTTATTATTTTTATTCAAGGAAAACAAGACTATTTAAAATAACCCACTAGTGGTTTGTAAGGAGGTAGACTTTCAATCTCATTATATGCTTGGTCTTGATCATTACTCAGTTTCCTCAGGTATAAGGAAGATGAACTTTTAGCCAATCAACACTTTTAGATCTTACTGTAGGACCAAAAGATGATTTGAGCTTACATAGTATCTTCAAGAAAGCCACTATCTCTAAAACTATAATGGTGTAGTCATGTACTTTCAAGTAAAATTTTGTCTTAACCCCATACAAAATACCAAATACTATCATTTAGCTTTATAAATTTATAATGCATTATAATAATTTAATTTTAAATTTTTATAATATCCTATTTCTATATATTTCTATAAATACACATTTTATATATATATATATATATATATATATATATATATATATATATATATATATAAGACTTATTCAATCCACTAGTTGTTTGTAAGGGGGCAGACTTTCATTGGTATTAGATGTTTTTGAGTCTTGATCATTAATCAATTTCCTTATGTCTAAGGAAGATGAACTCTTAAAAAGTAATTTTATGTCTTACTCTAGGACAAAAAAAATTATTTCATCCTACATAATATCTTTAGAAAGTCAATGCCATGTATTGTCATCTCTAAAACTATAACAGTGTGGTTGTGTACTTTCAAGAAACATTTAACCTTAATCGCATAGATAATATCAAATATTATAGTTTAGATCTATCAATTTATAATATATTATAATATTTTAATTTTAAATTTTTATAATATAATATTTCTATATATTTCTATAAATACACATTTATATGTGTTGAAAACCTAATATATTTAGGGTTATCGTATTTTTTACTATTCACTTATGAGAGAATATGGAAGGAAAGGTTATTAAAAGTTCAGAGACCTCTTAGAAGATGAATCCAAAGGTCAATATTATGTATTTATATCTATATCATATTAATGAGAAAAGTCGAATTCGAGATGTCCAATTGAAAGTTAAGAAACATGTAAAATAATGGAGTGGATGAATAATATCTCACTTAGTATTCCAGTAAACCTTATGGTTTTTTTTTCATGCAACCAATCGTCGTCGGTTCGAATCCTCCGAGGTTTATTTTAGTTTGAGATGGGCAAGGCAATGGCAACGATAATGATTTATTGCACAAAAGGGGGCAGCCACGAATGATAAGCTAATTTGTTTTCCATCCATTGAGATTATATATGTAACTACTACGAAACCCGACGAGCACAGATATTGAGAAATGAGATAAGCTTGTTACTGAAATTGAAATGATGATGATCGACAAAATGTTGCGGAAAGGTGAACACGCTTAATGTAACCCTGGTCACGGTTTTTGTGAGGGTTTGAAAGACCCTTTTGGAATATTTTATGCACAAATTGTTGCCTCTTCGAAACCATAAGCAGAAAAGTGGTATGTAGGTATGATTGCCATATTTACATTGTAAATCTTCTCCTGCAGAGGATTGGGCATCAACATACGTGTATTTTATCATTGTACCTCCTGAGACCATCATCAATTGAGCTCTCAAGAACTTAAGTTTCTCATGAAGTTGCAATTGCACTCATTGGGATTGGTTCAAGCTCTCATGTCAATCGATGCGACCCTTTTCCACTCCATGTAGGAAGATTCAAGGAATCCTTTATGTGCACATTGATGAGCATTGTTGAAGGTGTGTGTGCAAAGGATTTTGATATTTCACAACTAATTACCATTCGAAAAAGGGTTACTAGAGATCTGGTATTGTGAGGTTTTTCTAACAACTTATTGGTATCGGTATTCCCTCTCAATTGGTTACCTAATAGCCAAATTCCAAACCTCTAATATCAAGTGGCCTCCATCATCATTATATAATGTTTGCATGCCGTTGCTTTTTCTCCTAGATAAATTGGATACACAAGAGGTTGAAGGTGATTGGAAGGAGTCTATACATGATTTTGCACAAGACCTAGTACATGCTTTGTCGGGATCCATTAAGTCCATGAACTAATCGACCTTTCAAGACAAGCATTGTATTCATTGTTGACGATAGACCTAGAATTGAAGGTAGACCCCAAAGAAAATATCCATTGAGAGTGGTTGATGATAGCAATAGTGAAATTGCACGACAATTCTGGAAGCCTTCAACGACGAATTTGGTATACATCTATTCATTTTGCTTTGATCATTATTGTGTTTTTAATCAAATTTGATAAACATGTGCATTTTCAGTAGAATATGACACCCCTCATTTATTGAATTTGCATAGTAGAGTTTGATTGTTAAAGGGTGGAGTTGCAAGAAACCTTGTGAAGTCTAATTTTGTCTTTAGATGGATCGAATGGAAGAATTATTAGAGTTATTGAACACTCTAATAATCTCTTATGTGGACAATATAGTCACAACTAACAAAGAAACTATGCAATCTATTCTAACTTGTTCGCAAGTTTCTCAAGCCAAAGTAGGACTATATCAAACTCATACTCGACTTCTTCATGATGAACTTGAACTAAAGAATCTTCAACATTATGAACTATTCCTTGTTCAGAAAAACCCTATTTTCGAATATGAAAAAGATCTATATCAACAACAAGCGCAGGAGCAGTTCAGTTAGACAACTTCAAATTCAAGTACAAATGAAGTTCAACTTCTCTTTCCAAGAAAATCATCATACCTTGGGAACAAATAAATAACAATAAGCACAGAAAATGTATCGGATATGAAAAGGAAGTGGCCTTTCATATTCTGAATTATACCAAACCAATCCATTTCTAGAGTGTTGGATTATTTCAAGAGAGTTCATATTCCCCTGCTCCAGTTCAAGAGAAGATTTTGAAATGCCAACATTGTCAGTGAGTTAGCCACATGGAAGATCAATGCTTTGATCTTCATCATTGTGAACATTGTGGAAATCACAATCATCCTTTAGACATATGTTCTCAATACAAGAAACCTACAAGAGTAAAGAACCACTATGGGTGGATCACTTCTTAGCAATGGTCGACAATGGTCAATAAGTTATATCAGTCATACCGAAGAATTTGCACTCGAGTATTGACACATATTGTAGTGGACATATTTTCATCTTCTCACCTTGTCACTGATAGGGGGAAATAACATCAGGCTTCAAGTTTTGAAGTCCTATCAATCAAACAGTAACAAGCGAGCGTGAAAAGCGTGTGTGATTTGGTTTGTGGTCATCCAAAACCACAGATCGGTTTGTGGTTTTCCTTAAACCACCACTTAGTAGAAGACTTACAACTTCTGCTAGACAACTATTTATGGTTTTCCTTAAACCTCCACTTAGTATAAGACTTACAACTTCTGCTAGACAATAGTTTATGCTCATCTTTAAACCCGCATTCAAGAGCACTTCCAATTAGCAAAAGACATCGGCTTCAACTTCTAGATAATTTAGGAAATGTTCCAGGAACCATTGAGACCTAGAGCCAAGTTCCAAAGTTTGTGGTCATTTTTCAACCACCAAATTAGTTTGTGGTATTCTTTAAACCACCATCACCATTTAGTATAAGACATCAACTTCTTTTTCTAGCCTTTTGGTTTATGGTTATCCAAAAACCATCATATTCGGAGAGCACATTCAACCATTGGCATCTGCACACTTCCAGATTTCAGTTGTCCATTTTCATATTTTAGCTCTCATCTTGGACTCAAATACACCCCTTCGGATTAAGGATGGGAATGTTGGAAACCTAATCCATCTAAGGTTACAATATTTTTTACTATTCGCTCGTGAAGGAATATGGAAAGTCATGAGTGATAGGAAAGATCATTAGAAGTCCAAGAAACCTCTTGGAAGATGAATCCAAAGGCCAATCGAATGTATTTATATATGTAATATCATATTAATGAGAAATGTGTTCAACCATTAACAATATGCAATAAAAAAAGATATATAAGTTTTATATATTTATATAAGAAAGGCTTTATCAATTTTATTAATAATTTTAAATTTTATTTCTATAAATACACATTTATATGAAAAAAATATATAAATTTTATATATTTATATAATGAATACTTAATTAATTTTATTAATAATTTTAATATATATATATATATATATATATTATTTTTATTATTTTAAATAATTATCTGAAAAAAAAAATAGAAAAATCTTCCAATACTAATTCATATTTGCAATTAATTAAAGTTTTCCTCACTATTTTTGTTCTTTAACTTCTTAATACTTATTCAAATACAAGCACATTGCGTTAAACTTACTTCCAAGTTATGTTTGGTCTCTCATTTATTCCCTAGAGTAGTGCTCAAAGGATTAAATATACTATTTTAAATTTTATATAGAATCTTTAAATAAACAAACAAACAAAAAGATGACATAAATTTGAGGTCATTTTAAACATCTTGTTTAGTTGTTAAATGAAAAAAGTTTACTCATTTTTATAATTATAATAATAATAATATAATTTTAAGATTACAACCAAGTCAAATATCAAATTAGTGTATGAGACCTTTTTGTTTGTGGGACAAAGGACCCCTCCCCTCAATGATTTGACTACTAAAGTCTATGAAGGTATACATATCCTACCCCCCTCTAGATTTGAACTTGTGACTTCTTAGGAGGAAACACATATTCTTAATCATTAGGCTTGTTATTGCGCAAATTATAGGTTGAGAAAATCCTAACCCGATCCATTGGATGGTGATAATGGTGGGAGGGTTTACCCATTGTCACCTTAGATAAACCCTCCCCTCGCTTTAGTGAAGGAAAAATTCAACACAAGGGGGGAGTCTCGGGTGACCCTAGGGAGAAATGAGACAAAAAGTGAGACGATGGAAGCTATGCCCCTATAGGTCAAGTTACTAAGTGGAATATGGCTTGGAAAGGAGTCTTGGTGATGGTAAATAGTTTCCAGAGCCTTGAGTACCTGTAGAAGAGAATTATACCTTCCTGAGACAAGAGAAATGACTAATATACAAGCCAAAAATGAAGTGGACAAGCAAGAAAATCTTGTTGTCCTATATTGCAGCAGTAAACAAAAATATATATCAGCAAGAACAACATCTAGTTACTGTAGATTTAACCATCAAAATTGTCAAATAATTATTGAAAATGAAGTACTAAAACAATGATAACTTTCCAATACTTAAGCATGAACTTTGACGGTAAATTAGGGCTGCCAAATGAAGCTATCATCGAAGTTTTAAGGAAGCCTTATGGTTGTAGAAAACAATTGCTACAGAAGCAAGTTCCAATCATAAAAATCAACATGTAAACCGTTACAAAGATATCCAATAACCAGTAGAACAATAATCTAGGTTTAGAAGTCAATTTCCATGGATGAAAAGTGAGTAAATGATGTGAGAAAGTGAGTTTTTTTTCAGCCCTAATGGATGCAAAATACGTTTGTAACAAAAACAAGATATCCTTGACCAATCAAAATGCCCTAGTGGATCAAGCAAGCTTAAAGCATAAGGAAAAGTTTCCAACTCAGAGAATTACAATATCTCATGTTTTAACGTATCTAATGCAATGATTTTGTTTCCCCAGTGCAAGATATTAGTGCCTTTAACTATTGGGTTATGGAGCCTTTAGAAAAGAAAGATTTATTTGTGCTACCTCCTTGGGGGTGTAAGCCCTTTTACTCCCCAAGTTAAAGAAAACCCTAGGAGGGTGTAAACCCTTTTACTCCTCCTAGTATTCCTTTGTGCAACAAATTATTCCAAGACAATTATGATGGGATTAGTGGGGTTCTATGCCCTTATACTTCCCAAAATATTAAGCAAATTAACCTTGAAACCAAGACAACAAGAAATAGCAACAAAGAATCCCTACCTAGTCCAAGCATTAACAAGATAAACCTCTTTTTAACCAAGAAAATCCACCATAGAGAAAGAAATAGACCTCCACTAGAGATAGTGCATCATCCATCCATCCAATAGCCAAAGAAAAACCATTACACAAGAAAGTGACAAGAGAGATATGTAAAAATTCCCAAGTAGGGTGCAAATTTCACCCAAGAGTGTCTTCTCCCAAGTGAGAGAGCATTGATAAAATGAAATCAAATGATCTCTATTTATACAAATCCTCCTACAAGTGTTTGTCAACTTAATTTTAGGGTTAACCACAAAGTAAGGGGACAACAACCCTTACTTTTCCCCTTTTACAAATTTTCTGATGAAGTTGCAATTGCACTCATTGGGATTGGTTCAAGCTCTCATGTCAATAGATGCGACCCTTTTCTACTCCATGTAGGAAGATGAAAGGAATCATTTATGTGCACATTGATGAGCTTTGTTGAAGGCGTGTGCGTAAAGGATTTTGATATCTCACGACCAATTACCATTCGAAAAAGGGTTACTAGAGATCTGGTATTGTGAGGATTTTCTATCAACTTATTGGTATCGGTATTCCCTCTCAATTGGCTACCTAATAGCCAAATTCCAAACCTATAACATCAAGTGGCCTTCATCATCGTTATATAATGTCTGCATGTTGTTGCTTTCTCTGCTAGATAAATTGGATACACAAGAGGTTGAAGGTGATTGGAAGGAGTCTATACATGAATTTGCACAAGACCTAGTACATGATTTTTAGGGATCCAATAAGTCCATGAACTAACAAATATTTCAAGACAAGCATTGTATTCATTGTTGACCATAGACATAGAATTAAAGGTAGACCCAAACAAAATTTCCATTGAGAGTGGTTGATGATAGAAATAGTGAAATTGCAGGACGATTCATGATGGCCCTGACACTGGAAGCCTTCAACGACGAATTTAGTATACATCTATTCATTCTACTTTGATCATTATTGTGTATTTAATCAACTTTGATAAACATGTGCATTTTAGATAGAATATAACACCCCTCATTTATTGAGTTTGATTGTTAAAGGGTGGAGTTGTAAGAAACCCCGTGAAGTCTAATTTTGTCTTTAGATGGATCGAATGGACGAGTTATTAGAGTTACTGAACACTCTAATAATTTCTTATGTGGAAAATATAGTCACAATTGACAAAAAAACTATGCAATCTATTCTAACTTGTTCTCAATTTTCACAAGACAAAGTAGGACTGCATCAAATTCATACTCAATTTCTTCACGATGAACTTGAACTAAAGAATCTTCAACATTATGAACTATTCCTTGTTCAAAAAAATCCTCTTTTCGAATATGAAGAAGATCCATATCAACAACAAGCGCATGAGCAGCTTAGTGAGACAACTTCAAATTCAAGTACAAATGAAGTTCAACTTCCTCTTTCAAATCCAATCATCATACCATGGGAAGAAATAAATAACAATAAGCACATAACATGTATCATATATGAAGAGGAAGTGGCATTTCATATTTTGAATTATACCAAACCGGTCAATTTCTAGAGTGCTAGATTATTTCAAGAGATTTCATATCCACTTGCTCCAGTTCAAGAGAATATTTTGAAATGCCCACATTGTCAGAGAGTTAGCCACATGGAAGATCAATGCTTCGATCTTCATAATTGTGAGCATTGTGGAAAGCACAATCATCCTTCAGACATATGTTCTCAGTGAAAGAAACATAGAAGAGTAAATAACCACTATGGGTGGATCTGATCTAGGTGGATATCGGTGGTCACCCACCTTTTCCAACTGGCTCAAAATAGTTTTCT
>JASDQU010714420.1:0-13293 GCA_032191745.1 Picea mariana
ATTGAATAGGTTATAAATATAAAGAAGCAATCTGTACCTTTTGTGTATGTGGCACATTATGTAGATCAAAGAATTGCTCCATCTGAAGTATCCATGTGATTGGGTCCTTTCCATCAAACTTCCTCATATCGATTTTAGGAACGTGGTTGGTCTTCAAAACAAAGTTGGAGTTTCTCCATTCTTGATTCACCTTCCTTGTGTCCTCATCATGAATTGCATGGTATGCATTTTCACTATATTCAATATCAAACATATCCTTCTCATTTAACGAGGGGAGTTTTGGATGAATATCCCCAAGATAGAGTTTCCATATTTTAATGGAGTCAAACTACAATAGTTCTTGATCATAAGATATCTTCTAGGCCTAAATGTGATTCTATACATTTGATATATCTTAGCTTTACCCCTGAGGTGTTGAGCTATATGATAGAATTCCCTTTGTAGATCATTTAATTCATTTTTGAATTTTAAAGGCACAATAAATGAACTTTTAAACATTGTATTAATAAGACTTGTAATAGTCTACTTGGTTTTCTAACAATGCTATCTTATCTTCACGCTCTTTCATTCACCTATCAACATCCACTATTTTGGTAATAGTATCCTATTTGAATGCAAGTCCTAAAAAAGTAGTTAATGTTAAAAAATATTTTCTAGTGTCCATCACAACAAACTTGGTGGTGATGTCAAGCTCTTGATCACCATTGATATTTATTCACTTATGAGTCTTTATCACAATTTTCTTCCCTTTTCTATTAAAAGTAAACATTTCCAAGTTGGCTACTTCATCAATGGCTCTAGGCAATGGAATTTCCACTACAATAATCATCATAAGAATAATCATGTCAACAAATCTCTTAGGAGTATATACCTCTTCCATTGGATTTATCCCCATTATTTTTGTAATACCTTTGTCCTTCTCTCCTTGTTATTGTTATGTTTCTTCTTTATTTTCTTCTCATATTCATCAACTTCAACTTTATTATTTAACTCTTATTATTCTTTATTCTTATTTTCAACTTCATATTTCTTTCTTAAATCTATCCCTCTTTACATCTTTGAGCCTTTGCATATACTTTGACATTTTCTTTTTCTTATCCTTTTTTCTCTTCCTCAAATTATGCATTCCTCTTTTCTTTGACATTTTCTTTAGCTTTTTCCTCGACCTCCCTCCTCAATACATTTTATTTTTTCGATGTTTTATCTTGTGTGTTTTCATTCTTATTTGTTTTTTTTCTTTATCTTCCAACCTATTATTTTCTTTCTCTTTCCCCTTTTCCTATAAATCTTGGTATTTTGCAACTTGGCAAACAATGTATTGATTAGACTTGTAATAGTCTACTTTGTTTTCCAACAATGCTATCTTATATTCATGCTCTTTCATTTGCCTATCCACATCTACTTCTTTGGTAAAAATGGCCCATGTGAATGCAACTCCTATATAATTGTTAATGTTAAACTAGATTTGTCAGTGTCCATCACAATAAACCCATTGGTGATCATAATCTCTTTATCAACATTGATATTTTTTCATTTGTGAGTCTGTCTCACAATCTGCTTCCTTTTTCTATCAAAAGTAAACTTTTCCAAGTTGGCTACTTCATCAATGGGTGTATAGAATGGAATTTCCCATATAGTAACCATCCCTAAGATAGTCATGCTAGCAAATAATTGAGGAGTACACGCCTCTTTCATTGGCTCTATACCCATTGTATTTGCAATACCTTTGTCCTTTAATCCTTGTTCTTGTTCCAATTCTTATTTATTTTCTTCTTAGCTTCATCAATTTCATTTTTCTTATTTTAACTCTTCTTATTATTGATTGTTCTTTTGTTCTTCAACTTTGTTTCTTAATTCTTCTTACTCTTTAAGTATTTGAGCCTTTGCATATGCTTTCACTTTTGTTTTTTCTTCTTCTTTCTTCTTTTCCTAAGCTTCTACTTTCCTCTTTGCTTTGGAATTTTCTTTATCTTTTGCCACAACATCCAGCCTCAATACTTATTCTTTGGTTGATGTTTTAGCTTGTTTTTTCCCCTTGTTCTTAGACTCATATTCTACTTTGAATTTTTCCTAAGCTTCCAGAATTTTGTTTTCATCCTCTTTCCTCTTCTATTTTAAATCTTGGTATTCTTCCACTTTCAAATGTGAATATGAATTTTCTCCATATAACCCTTTGACCAACTAGGTAGTGAACAAGTAGGCTCCTTTGAAATTGAAAGTGGGAAATGATTTGGTATCCTTGGGATTGAATATTCTACCATAATCATGCTATCTAGATAGGATGTCACAACAATCATGTGCATGAGTAAATTCTTTCATCCATTCATTTGTAAAATATGTTTCAACTTTTGCAAACTTGTAGGATGCCTCTAGATCAGTAAGAAAGAAATATCCTATGAATGTTCCTTATTCATTGTATATTGTATCTTATTCACATTAATGGATCAATTAACTAACTAATCATTTCTACGCATGCCACCACTCCTAGCTTTGCAGTAGCATTGTGAATATATAACCTTCACAATTTTGTACTCCATCAATCTCTTATTTTTGTCTTTCATTCGGATCCCAGGTAGTGGAAAATCCTACCCTATATTTAATCAACATGAATAGTTCCCCATAATGATCTACATTTCCAACTCCATTTTGATGGGAGGTGCTACATAAATTGGAATTTTGAAATCCTTTGCTAGTGTTTCCATATCCGATTGTTTCTGTTTGGTTCGTTTCTTCCCTTTAGTTGGTTGCTTTCCTATGGATGGTTTATCTTCTTTAGTTGGTTAATTTTTTTTGGTTATCTTCTTCTACATAATCCTTTTGGATACATATATATGAATTTGCATTGCACCCATTGGAAAAAACACAGCATGTTAAAATATGTTAGTTAAATAAATAGATCAATCTCAAGGTCAAAATTTTGATGTCATGATTCAATATAGAATTATCCTTTTGAAATAACACAAGTCCTACCTTGATTTAAGAAAAATCTTATTTTAACTCTCAATAGGATCAACACTCATTTAAAAATGAAATTCTCATTTGAAATTGTATAATTCTCAAAACAATGAAGAGTTAATCAACATACGAAAGTATCAAATCTATATTTGGGTTGGATCACAACCATTGAATGATTTCACATCCTAATGGGATTAGATAAATTATTCATGCATTTCAAAACTTTGGGATTCCTTCATTTTAAGAGAAGTGGAAGGATCTCCAGGGGTCAAGAGTAGCCTCTTATAGACCTGCATTCGAAGGTTACGAAACATAATCGATGGCCAAAATCTACAAAAAGGGGCCTAAGATATAGAAAAAAGGATAAGAAATGTAAAACTTGTTCAATAAAATCTCATCTCTTTGAATGCCATTCTTGTTGTTATGCACCAAACACCCAAATAGAATAAAAAGAGAAAGATAAGTAAATCCAACTTGAAAATGATAGAGAAGAATGAATGTGAAGCCTCTTCGAGGGGCAACCTCCTTTTACAATTGAAATGTAGTAACTCAATATCTAGGGATTAACATACCCCTCCAATTCAAAGAACCGTTACCATCAACACTTGATTAGCAACATATTTTTCTACATGAATAACCCATCTTCCCATGTTGCCTCTTCTACTGGTAGGTTATTCCACGTAATGAGGTATTCAATAATTTCTCAATTTCACAGCTGATTGATTCTTGTTTCAAGGATTGTTTTTTATTCTAGTATGATATCCCCTTATTCATTAATCTCTAGTAAAATAGTTTTAACTAGGATTGTATCACCTATTACCTTGTTGAAGAAATAAACATGGAATACTTGATGTACACATGAATATGGAGGCAAGTCTAATTTGTAAGTCATACTACAATCCTCTACAACACCTTATAGGGACCATAGTACTTGGGTGCTAATTTGTTGTTCTTTTTTTCTTGCTTGAGGGAAATATGTTTGTATGGTTGTATCCTTGGAAACACCCAATTCCCCGCTTCAAATTCCCTTTCATTGTGATGTTGATATACTTTTTATTCCATCCTATTTTTTGTTATAAACAGTTTGTCCTGTTCTATATGTGGTCCTTCATTGCTTGAACCTTCTCTTTCCCTCTCAAGGGTGATGTGATGGATGCAGGATGATTTCCATAAAGTTCCATAAATGGAGAAATTTTTGATGAAGTATGGAAAGATGTGTTGTACCACCATTCTGCTTATGGAAAAAACTTGACCCATTGTGCATGTTTATCATATGAAAAGAAACAAAGATACAATTCTATATATTTATTCACAATCTCAGTCCTCCTGTCATATTGAGGATGGTAAGAGGAGTTATGATGTAATTTAGTACCTAGAAAAGAAAATAATTTAGTCCAAAATTTATCGATCAAAATTGGATCTCTATCCCTTACAATAATCTTGGGAATTACATGTAGCTTCTAAACTATTTCCATGAATGTTGTAGCTACTATACTTTTTTTAAACGTATGAGAAAGAGAGAAAAAATGTGCATATTTTGTGAGTTAATCCACTACCATGATGACATTCTTTCCTTCAGACTTGGGTAGACCTATAATAAAATACATTGATACCTCTTCTCAATGTTGATTTTGCATGTATAATGGTTGTAGGAAACCTGGAATCTTTCTTGTCTCTCCCTTATTATGTTGGGAGACCAAACATTCAACCACAAATTTTTGAAAATAAATTTTAAGAGCTTCTAATAAAAAATATTTCTTGAGCCCATGGCAAGTTTTCAAGAACCTTGAATACCCTCCTATAGGAGAAGTGTGTAATTTTGAAAGGACCTTTTGTTTGAGTTGGGAATTCTTATAAATGTAGGTTATCCTAATACCATAATGAATCATTCTTCCACACAAATTTATCTAATTCACTTGGGTCCTCTTGTAGTTGTTGAATGATCTTTCATATATTTTGATATTGCTTCCATTCTATCCTTGCTTCTTCCATTCAATGATATTGAATAATGGAAATAGGAAAAATTAATCCCTATGTGTCATATTATTTCCTTGAAAGTGCATTTACCACCACAATTTGTTTTCCTTTTTTGTAGATAATTTCAAGGTCATAACATAGCATCATTGTAACCCTTTTTTGTTTCTCTTTTGAACATTATAATTGTTCCAATAAGTACTTCAAACTATCATGATCTATTTTTACCTTGAAGTGTCTTCCTATTAGGTAGGGGCACCATTTCTTAATTGAATGTTGTAATGGCACAATCTACTAACAATCATAAATACAAAAATTACCCAATTCACATAACCATTGAGGTTTCCTTGTGTTAGAAGTCAATGGTTATGTGAATTGGGTAATATTTGTCTTTATGATTGTTAGTAGATTAGCGTCTTTATATGTCTGAAATTTCGTTCCACTAATCTAAGTATTGCTCAATATCCCAACATAAATTGCCAAGAAACTTAGCATTGTGAGTACCATCGTATGGATCAAGTTTCTTTATCTTGATCCTCATTGATATGGAAACTGATCTCTATCCATTAGACAAAGCTCATTTTAGAAATGTGATGGTGTCATCTTAGTCCTTCAACTTCCATGTTATTGAGGCTAGTGCATCCTATGTTGCCTTGAGTCTAACCTGAACGTTGTCAGTAAAGGTTCATGTGATAGAATTCACAGTCAGTTGGCACTCCTACATGGATTCATTAATCCCATACACCATATTTCCCATATCAGTATCCATCCATTCAACCTTCTCACCATGTTGATACATTGCTTCCATCATCTGCTCAACAATATTCTCTAATATAACTAGTTGATCCTTCATTCTTCCTGTCTTGGGCTCCCTATTGGTGTCACTTCCATCTGTGTGTGACCTAGCCATCACCGCAACAGAAAAAATTTTGGACTTCATGGGTGAACCAAAGGAGGGACTTAGGAGAATTTTGTTCAACAAAACATGTATTCCAACAGAGGATGAACACCTTCAATAACCACTCACACAACAAGATCAAAGATCAACACACCGATATTTTGACATGGTAAAACCCCTACAGGGAAACATCCATGCCCCAACCAACGTGGCCACTTGGAGCAATTTATTAATGCAAAAGAAAAATATTACAGAGATATTTACATGAGAGTTTCTCACTATCGATCATCGAAAAATAACCCTCCATGCTTTTTAAATAGAGATCATGGACCAATCGGGTGCTAAGCCACGGATCAATGTACCCATTAAGATTGAGGAGAACATGAACCATTGGATCACTCTATGTCGGGAACATATAGTTACCATTGGATTTCCTAACTACAAATGCATACTAATGCATACTAAAGAAACACACTAAGAAACACACTTTTACCTAACAACACATTAGACCAAGTATATCTTAACTAAATCCTAAGTGTCTAAATATCCTAACATCCCCCCTTAAGAACAACTTGGGATAGGACTGAATTATTTACAATAGTGACACAATAAGAGAAGGAAGCAGGCATTAGAGCCTATCCCCCCTTAATGTCAACTTCAAGAACTCCTAACATAGATCGAAGTTTGGAAAACTTCGCTTCTGTAAGAGACTTTGTGAAAATGTCTGCACCTTGATCTTCTATAGGGAAAAGATCATGTCAATAACTCGATCATGAATGAGCTTTCTAATGAAGTGCATGTATATCTATATGTGTTTACTGCACTGATGATGAATCGGGTCTTTGGCGAGATTTATGGCACTTTGATTGTCGCACCAAAGGATAGTCGGATGTTGTTGCTGGAATCCAAACTTTGAAAGTATCTGTTGAAGATACAAGGCTTTCTTACTTGCATTTACTGTTGCTCGATACTCAGCTTTTGCTGAAGAAAGTGAAATAGCTTGTTGACAGTTGTTCCTTACAGGCCCAAGTGATAGGTCCTGAACCAAGGCTAAAAACATAACCTACAATAGACTTCCGATCATCAGGGTCGTCGGCCCAATCTGAATCAGTGAAACTAACCAATAAAGGAGTCCCCGAGGAACTGTAATGTATTACGAACTGAACTGTACCCCAAACATACCGAAGTATCCTTTTAGCTTCTTTCCAATGGATTTCATGGGGTGCTTTCATATACTGGGAAACAATACCAACAACAAAGGAAAGATTAGGATGGGTATGATTAAAGTATAAGAGGCTACCAACTAACCGATGATGCAAAGTGACATCAACTTCGAGAGAAGTATAGGTGGAAACAAGATTGACTCCATACTAGAAGGGAGAAGGGGTTGGTTTGCAATATTCCATGTGGAAGAGATGAAGAAGGTCACAAGATTACTTAGATTGGTAAAGAAAAATTCCTTCATTGGTTTGAAAAACTTGGAGGCCAAGGAAATAGTGAAAGTAGCCTAAGTCTATCATTTAAAATTTCTTCCTGGTTTTGACATGGTTTAAAAGTTTTGAGTCACTACCATTAAGTATAAGGTCATCAAAATAAATGAAAAGGATTATGATATGGATTTATACTTTCTTGGTATAGACATTAGGATCAGAATGAAATCTAGAAAATCTGGTGTCAATAAGAAAGTTGTCCATTTTGGCATACCAAGCTCAAGGAACTTGCTTATGACCATAAATAGTTTTCTTAAGGCTATAAACATGGCTAGAGTCATTATGGACATAGCCAGTAGGTTATTTGATGTAGATTTCTTCTTGCAAATCCCCATGCAAGAAGGCGGATTTAACATTCATCTGATGTGCCTCCCATTTATGTGAGGCAACAAGGGAAAGAAAAAGGAAAATGGAATTCGTTTGGCTACAAGGGAAAAGGTTTCATTATAGTCAATTCATTTAACTTTGGAAAATCCTTTGGAAACTAACCAATCCTTTTTCCTTTAAACACTTCCATCTAATGCATACTTAATTCTGTAGACCTATTTACATCTGACAAGTTTTCTTCCTTTTGGAAGAGGTACAATATCCCAAGTATTATTTTCCATTAAAGAACAATACTATTCATTCATTATTGTATCCAAAACTGGATGACCTGAAGCTTCTGCAAATGTCTCTGGATCACGAGTCTTTAAAACTTGAGCCAAAAGAGAAGAGGCTCGATGGAACTGTGAACGTGTTCGACACTGATCTGAAGGATCACCGACAAGATCACCAACTGCTTCTCATGTTGAACAGACCCATCTAGTAAGTGATGGTGCTAGTGTTGATTCAGGTTAAATGGACTCATCTGGAGGAAGGTGAGAAAGTGGAGGTGGATTTTCATCCTCACTATCATCATCTGAAGAAGAAACCATAATAGGAACATAAGAAGGCACAAACACCGAAGATGGATCACAGGTCGAAGAAGGAACAATCACCGAATTAGGCTCGTAGTCCAAGAGATTTTCATAAAATTTAACATATCTTCTAATAATAATTTCATTACAATGTGGTTGAAGAAGTTTGTAACCTTTGACACCTTTAGAATAACAAACAAATATACACTTCTCACTTTTAGGCTACAATGCTTTCGTTTTCTAATTAGGAATGTGAGCCCATGCTATACAGCCAAATACAAGGAAGTGACTTGCATCTGGTTTAATTTTAGTCCAAGATTCTTCATATGTTATATTTTTAAGATCCTTTTTGGGAGTGAAATTTGCTATGTAATTTGCATAGTTGATGGCTTCCTCCCAATACTTTAGACTTAATCCCTTAGATTGTAGCATACAATTAGCCATTTATTTTAATGTGCGGTTATTTCTCTTGGCAACACCATTTTATTGTGGTGTATATGGAACAGTGTGTTGCATTTGGATGCCCTGTGTAGTGCAGTAACTTGTAAAATTATTTTTCACATATTCACCTGCATTATTTGTTCTTAACCTTTGAATTTGATGTCTAGATTTCTTTTCTACAAGGGCCTTGTAGGCCATAAAATTGTCAAAAACTCCTCTCTTAAGTTTTAAGAAGTAAACCAAAGTACGTCTGGAAAATTCATCAATGAAATTTAAGAAATACTTGCACCCATAAAAAGAAGGAGAAGAAAGTAGACCACACAATTCATTGTGAACAAACTACAAAGGGTCTGAGGCGTGTCAAGAGGCACGCTTGTCAAAACTGTCCCGATGATGTTTGTCAAGAACACAACCAACACAAACACCATCTATGCATGAGACTATAGGAAGACCAATCACCATATCTTGATTACCTAGTGGTTGCAATGAGCGATAGTTTAGATGACCAAACCTCTCATGTCAAAGTTTGCTCAAGTCATCACTATGAGAAAAAAAAATGATGGAAACGATGATGACCAAAAGTTGTCAAAATTTTACAACCTGGTAATATCATCAACAATTCCAGTTGCAAGAACATGTTGAGCATCTTTCATATCCTTTATTACAACTTGGTGAGGTGAAAACTCTATGGTTTTACCTTCACATGAATGAGTGATTTGATATATTGATAGAAAGATACATGAAAGACTTGGAACACATAATACATAATTAAAATGACCATTATTTACCTGAATTGTTCCAGATCCTCAACACTAAGAGATATATCATCACCAACAAATATTTTCTTGGTGTTACATTCATTTAGAGAAGAAAATATGGCTTTATTGTTATCCATATGATAAGATGCTCCAGAATCAATAAGAAACTCATCAGAAGAAGAATTAGAAGTTGCATTGAAGGAGAAACCAGAAGCAAAAACTGCATGTCGATGAGAAGAAGAAGAATAAGTAGAATCAATATTGATGTTGTGCTTCTTCATCATTTCTTCTAAAGATGCCATCTTCTTGAAACATTTGGATTCATCATGACCATATTTCCCACAAAAGTTGCAATCTCTGTCAGACTTCTCTTATTTTTAGAGTTTGCTCCTTTTTCACCATCAAGAGTTGAAGTTGTCTGAGTGGGTTTGAGACCCTTGTTTTTATTGTTGTTGTGGTGAGGATGTTGCTTCTTGGGATTCTTGGTTTTATCTTTCTGCTGGGCCAGTAAGGTTTTGTTGGAGGTACCGGAAGTGCTAACCACTCCAATTTGCACAAGATTATCTTTCTCTTGTATTAAGGAATCACAAAAGGACTCAAGAGAGGTATTTTTATAAGCATCCCCTAGAGCTTCTTCAACAACATAGAAGATAGATACAAACAATGAATATGCGCTACCAAGATTAGCACAAATAATATATGTGCAACCCTCTTCTTCCATATTTATGCTATATTCTTCACATAAAATTCTAAGTATTTTGAACTTAGATATATAGTCTTCAATGCAAGAAAAATCATTTGGACTTAAATCCATTATCTAATTTTCTATCTGATGTGCTCGAATGATATTTTTTTTACCAAACACAGATTCAATATTTTTCCAAGCTTTATCGGGATAATCAATTCCTTGAAGGTGAAACCTTAAATCAGAAGAGATGGAAATTCCAATCAATCCACATGTTTCATCATTCCTATTTTCCCATTTGATTTTCTTTTCATCATCAGTAGGTTCCAGTTCTTTCCCCATGGTAATCCGGTACAATCCATTACTTCATAATAAATCCTCCATATGGGATTTCCATTGGAAGTAGTTGGTGCTGGTAAGAAAATGATCATTGTAATAAGTTGTTGGCCCTTGACCAAGTTTTGAGGAACACTTGGTCATATTTGACCATTTTTGGGACTTCAACAGCCTGTCAAAGATGGAGCGCAAGGCGATGCGAAGATCGTGGAAGATAGACCCCCTTTTTGGGTCCTTTTTGGGTTTTGGGGGATAATGTAATGGGACTGAGATGTCAGCCCGTGGGTTTACCCATGTTTAGGTCCCTTTTTGTAATGTATAAGTAGAATTCTAGGCTATGTAAGAAGGGACCTTTTGAGGACACTTGAGAAGTGGCTTAGTGCTAGGAGTTGATCTGTGTGATATACTTGCAGAGCTGAGTGCAAGCATTGTAAGTGCTAAGTGCATGGATTGTAAGAAGGTTTTATGCTTAGAGATACTTAGGGAAGGAGGATCTAGCGAGATGCGCAGATCTCCTATCCTACGTGGAGTAGGTTTTTGAGGCTCTGCGCTTGTAACCGATTGACCAGAAATAATAGAGAATAAGAGTTGGTGGACATATCCCCAGGGTGGGGGTGAACCACGTAAATTTGTGTGTCATGCTTTGTGGTGTTACTTAATTGTGTTTTACCTCTCTTGCTAAGTACTATGACATGTTTAGATAGATTTACTTAATCTTTGTGCTTATTAGATGTGTATAGATGATAGATTTTATGTGTATGAAGTTGTTAAGTGCTTGTTCTACCAGATCCGGTTTGTTGTATGTTGCTAAGTGCTGAAATCATCTTAGATATAAGTATATACGGCAATGCTCTTTGTTATCTGCAGAGTGAGATAAGGGTTAATTATAGGTGAACTATTGATGCTAAGTGCTTTGTTAAGTGTGTAATCACAGATTTGGATCCCAGCTAAGGTTGTAGACACCTGAGTCCTGCAATCACCCCTGCCTCTACCTCGGGTGAGACTTCATATGCTTCAGAGGTGTTGCTGAAAGGGCCGGTAGTTAGGGTTTTGTTGGTGCGTTATTGTAGCGTTGAACCCTAGGTCTGCCCCTGTGCCAACAAATGGTTTCGTTGCCAGGAACTGAAACTGTGATTGCTGGGAACTAAGGAAGAAGAAGCTTTGTGCAAATATCCGTCCTGAACTTGTAAAAACTCTATGCGTAGATCTGTCACTCTGATGCGCAGTACTCTACTTGACCTACAAAGCTTTGTGTTGAAGAAAAGAAGCCAGATCTGAAGAAAAGAGGTAAGATCTGTAAGCTTTCTGCTCTGATAAAGGTAAAAATAGTGAAAGGTTTTAGATCTAGAAGCTTTGTGCTCAATAAGTGGAATTTTTTGTTTATGAAGCATGAATTTAGGTATGCTTGATAAATTTTGTCCTAGCTTGAAATATAGGGCATTGTTAGATGAAAGAACATTTGATATGAATAGTTCTGATAAGAATAATGAAAGATATGTTATACCTATGCATATAAAGAATGTTTGGACTAATGAGTGGATGTAGGATCCTAGAAAGAAATTATTTCAGGCTAGCCATTATGATCCTAGCGCACAGTACAGGAAAAGTTGGGGATCATTGAAGAGAAAGAGAGGATTAACTCTTTGTTACAGTTGCAGAAGACCAGGACATCTTGCTAAGGAATGCCCTGGGAGAAAACCTAGTTGCCTCTGTTGTAAGGCAATGGACCATGAAGTACTAGATTTCCCTAGAATGATTTCTAGACTTGAAAAGATGAATATGGAGCAAGCAAACCCTGAATGAGATCAAGAGACTAAGATTATAGAAGAACCCCAAAAAGAATCAAAGATTATGTTACTGAAAATGAAAGAAACCCTGAATGAACATAAAGATGCCAGTTTTTCAGAGATCTTCAAAGAAAAGGAGAAAATCGAAGTAAGAATAGGAGACTTTGACATTGACTGTGCTCTAGATGAGGAAACATAGATGAACATTATGACAGAAATCCCTTGGGAAACCCTAGGAAGGCCTGCTATGGTTACTTCACTAGGAAAAATAGGGTTGTTTAAAGGAAAAATGGTAACCCTATGCGACAGGATTACCTAGATAGCTATGAGTACCCATGGAGCTTCAACAGAGGAAGAATTCAAAGTTATTAAATTTATTGAGGACCGTGCCCCATTTCTAGCTTTTGTTAGGAAAGATATGGATTGAAAAAGACTAGATTCAAAGAAAAGAAGAAAAGGAAGCCCTAGAACAGAAGAACCAAGAACTCGTGGAATTTATGACTAGAAGGATCGCTTACTTGATGGAAGAACAAGAGAATATATCTAAGCTATTGGACACCAGGGACTTGGATGTCAAAAATATAAGTGCATTAGAGGAACCACAAAAGACTAAAATACCTAATCCATATGTTCAAGGAGTATTACCCTCAGATATGAAGAAAGAATCTCAGCAGTGNGTTGAAGACTACCGGGAAGAAGGCTAGAAAATTAAGTAAGAAAAAGGCGAAGATTGAAAAGTTACAAGAGATCCCAGGTGGAACACTGCAGAAGGAAAAATCACAAGAATTGAACTTCGCCAAGATATCAGAACAACGACATATGGCACTTCGTCGTGGTGAAGAAATCTAGCCGTTGGACCAATATACCCATTCGACTTCCGCCCTGAACGGATAGAAAAGCATTAAAGGATCACCGTCAAACCGTTGTACCTCACCATAACAGACAGATCTACGATATCGGAAGCTTCATACCCGTTGCAAGCAGACTGTTGACGAATTTCCTATTTAACTTGTCGTGTCGTGCCCGAAGAAAACTTTTGCCAACTGAAAATTTGAAGCCCGCAGAACTAG
>JASDQU010714420.1:13393-29749 GCA_032191745.1 Picea mariana
ATCTTTGAGTTTTCCATAGTTCTTGGCCAGTACAGTTATTTTTACAGACTGGGGGAAACAGGGTGTTACATTCAGGATGTAGATAGAAGATCTGTAAGGACATCTTCTATCACACCAGATCAAGGAGGTAATGGTGAAGACCTAGAGGAAGTCAAACAGAGACCGAAAGAAGAATTCGAAGTTATAAAGAAGAGACAAGGGTCACCTCCGAAGTCTCCCTCCCAGAAGAAATCAAAAGCAAACGTAACTAAGATGCAGACCACGCTCACTCCAGATGACTTCAGTTTCCTCCTCGTAACTATGAATGAATCCATAGAAGAGATAACAGAAAATAAGGAAGTGAAGCAGGAGCGGATATATAACAAGATCGAAATTGAGCTCCAAGAAGTGAAGTAGGCACTCCAGTCTAGCCGCGCAATATCTACTGTGCCTCTGCCAGAAGGAACAATAGAAGTGGGAGAAGAATCAGTTCAACTCTGCAATATTGTTGATATAGTTGAAGTACACCTTCGACACACACAGGAAGAAAAAGTGAAGGTTACTTAGGCCTTAAAGAAATTACAAGAGGAAATCATAAAACAACGTCGAGCCACGCAACAAGAGAAGGATGCTCTACAAGCAAAATTTGAAGAAGATAGAGTGAAGATCCAAAAGGAGAAAGATAAACTGCTTGCGAAGCAGCTCGGGATGGAAGAAGTAGTTAACCGAGCATTCCGCTCCATCACTAGCTTAGAAAAAAAGAGAGAAGAACCCTTCAAATGTCAAGTGATGAAGCTTGCTGAAGTTTTTCAGCAGCTTCAGCAAAGGGTCATGGAATTAGAGCTTCAAACTATACCAAGTACCCCACAAGAAGTACAGGACCAGCGAGAATTGAATGCTTAGAGCGCAGTTGAGAGGATTAAACCACTTGCTGCAGAATGCAAACAGTTAAGTAGCAGAAGCGTGCAGATATATGAACAACTATCCGAAGACCCAGATTTGAAGAAATTGGAGTCCCAACTCCAAGAAGAAAAGAAGCACGCAAATACAGTATAGGCACAGCTCAAGCTCCTGTCACCAATCAAGAGGATGAAGAGATCCCAGGAACAGCACACCGCCCAACAACTCGTTCTTACCACGTAGAACAGAGTGATGAAAGTCACCTAGAAACTCCAACTGATCCACGAGGCGGCCTATCTATTGTTTGAAGAAATTGAAGGCTAAGGAATAGTACTAGAACAAGTAGTTGTTACAGTCGAGTAGCAACTGGAAGGACCTATCAGCGAAGTGGCTATTCAGGAATTTGTTGAGTAAGAAGCAGTAGCACAGAGACAAGTCGAAGCAGCTCGAGCCAAGCTCGAGACCTTTGAGGCAAAGTTACCCAGACCTGAGTGACTCGGGACGAGTCACAGGTGAGTGTCGGGGGCCTGTTGGCCCTTGACCAAGTTTTGAGGAACACTTGGTCATATTTGACCATTTTTGGGACTTCGATAGCCTGTCAAAGATGGAGCGCAAGGAGAAGTGGAGATCGTGGAAGCTAGACCCCTTTTTTGGGTTTTTGGGGATAATGTAACGGGACCAGGATGTCGACCCATGGGTTACCCATGTTTAGGCCCCTTTTTGTAATGTATAAGTAGAAGTCTAGGCTATGTAAGAAGGGAACTTTTGAGGACACTTGAGAAGTGGCTTAGTGCTAGGAGTTGATCTGTGTCATATACATGTAGAGATGAGTGCAAGTATTGTAAGTGTTGAGTGCATGGATTGTAAGAAGGTTTTATGCTTAGAGATACTCAGGGAAGGAGGATCTAGCGAGCTGCACAAATCTCTTGTCCTGCGCGGAGTAGGTTTTTTAGGCTCTGTTCTTGTAACTGATTGACCATCAATAATAGAGAAGAAGAGTTGGTGGATGTAGCCACAGGGTGGGGGTGAACCACACAAATCTGTGTGTCATGCTTTATGTTGTTACTTACATGTGTTTTCCCTCTCTTTATAAGTGCTATGACATGTTTAGATAGATTTACTTATTCTTTGTGGTTATTAGATGTGTATAGATGATATATTTGATGTGTATGAAGTTGTTAAGTGCTTGGTATACCAGATTTGGTTTGTTGTATGATGCTAAGTGTTGAATCATCTTAGATCTAAGTATATGCTTCAATGATCTGTGTTATTTGCGGAGTGAGATAAGGATTAATTCTAGGTGAACTATTGATGCTAAGTGCTTTGTTAAGTGTGTAATCACAGATCTGGATCCCAGCTAAGGTTGCAGACACCTGAGTCCTGCAATCACCCCTGCCTCTACCTCAGGTGAGACTTCATCTTCTTCGCAAGTGTTGCCGAAAGGGTCAGTAGTTAGGGTTTTGTTGGTGCGTTGTTGTAGCATTGAACCCTGGGTCTGCCCCTGTGACAACATAAGAAATATTAAATATGCATATAATATGGATTTAAAAACTGAAACTTAAGGTCTGGATGGAAGGATCTCGAAAAATTAGGTCGTTTAAAAACAAAGACACTGAAAATGGACTTTAGATGTGAATGTTGTACCATTTAAAACAAAATGCATAAACAGTAACCAAAGAGCCACATTGCAAGTAGAAGTTGATCCACATGTTGATACCCCTCCAAATAACCTCACTTTTACAAATACGTTGCTTTATGAAGTGACCCACTTTTATAAAAAGAAGTGGGGATCACTTTTACAATGAAGTTACTTTATAAAATAAAGTTGCATGCAAAATAAATAACTTTCAAATAAAACATTAAAGCTACTTATAGTGATTCACTTTTATACTTGACGTGAAATACACTTTACAATGGATGCATTAAGTTTTTCAAAAAAATGACAAAAAGAGACTTGAACTCAAGACTGCTTACTTAATAACTAGGAAACGTTTAACCAAGTGAGCTAGAAAACACATTTTATTATTTAGAAGGAGGATTGTTGTTGTTCTTGTTGTGGAAGACAACCTTGGATAGTGTGCTCATAAAAAAATCTTTTCACAGAAGAAATTTTTTTCACTTCTCGATGACAACAAGGGTTAGATCTTGGTTAGCTTACCTAGAAAATGCACCCTTTCCGATCTGTTTATGATTTTTCAAGATCACATAGGGAATGAGACAAATATATTGCGTAGATCCAAAGGAATAGAAATTCGGACACAAAAAACAAAAAAACAATATAAAATCGAAATAATACTCTGCAAAAATTTAAAAAGGGCATATTCAGGCTTTATACCTCCAGATCTGACTGAAGTGGTTGTATCTTGGGAAACATAAACCTTTTCGAGTGAAACGAAAAACATTTCTGACTGAAATGAGCACTTCATATGCAATGGAATATTTCTCTCATCCCAAAAATGTACATAAATGGAAGAAACCAGAGATGAGGCAACTACATTGAGAGCTAGTCTTCAAACAAACTCGGCTACCATGTTCGACAACACATGTATTCCAACAGAGGATGAAAACCTTCAGTAACCACTCACACAACTAGATCAAAGATCAACACATTGATATTTTGACGTTGTAAAACCCTTATGGGGAAACATCCACGACCCCACCCAATGTGGCCAATTGGAGCAATTTATTAATGCAAAAGAAAAATATTACAAAGAGATTTACAAAATATTTTATCACTATTGATCATCGAAAAATGACCCTCCATGCTATTTAAATAAAGATCATGGACCAATTGGGTGTTAATCCATAGATCAATGTAGTCATTAAGATCGAGGAGAACATGAATCGTCAGATCACTCTATGTCAGGAACATATCATGACCGTTAGATTTCATAACTATAAATGCATACTAATTCATACTAAAGAAACACACTAAGAAACACACTTTTACGTAACGACACATTAGATCAAGTAGATCTTAACTAAATCCTAAGTGTCTAAATATCCTAATAGTTGAGGATGCCCAAGGTGGGATGCAACAAGGTAAGGGGAAGAAGAAGGGAAAAGGAAAGGAAAATACGTCAAAGGGAAGTGAGGATAATTCCCAGAAAATGGATGTAGTGAAAGAGAAGAAGTATATTTCGTGTTGGCTTTGTGCTAAGGAACACTATGAAAATAATTATCCCTTTAAATAGAAGTTGAATGCCTTAGAGAAAGTAGAAAACCCATCTATTGGGGTCTTGTAGGTCTTGAATTCCATCATGGAGGGAGGATACATGAAGATCCAAGAGAAAGATGAGACAATAATTTTCTATGTGTAGGTCGAATTTAATGGGAAGTTAGTGATGGATATGGTGGACAATGGGGCGATTCATAACTTCTTAAGGGAGGATATGATGCAGAGACTTGGGATGTAGCCTAAGCCAATGGATACAAACTTCAAAGTAGTCAACTTAGGTTTAGAGAGGGTTGTTGGTGTGGCCAAGGATGTCTCATTAAAGCTTGGAAACTAGTGCAGAAGGAAAAATTTCACCATTTTTCCTATGGACAATTTCGAAGTTGTGTTGGGACAAGAGTTCACAAGGAAGGAAAATGAAACACCTATTCCTAACATGGAGAATTTGTCCATTTTCTCAGGAAAAACTCCATGTTTGGTTCCTACCATGAGGATAAAGGAAGAGGGTATGCAGATGACCTCCTTGCAGTTAGTTGTTGCAGATAGCTAGAGAAAACAACCTTGTTGGGTCAAACTTAGACAATGTGGGATGATGGTTGGACAAACCAACATAGAAAATGAAATAATATTGATGTTGATGGAATGGAGGATTACTGGTGTTGAAGACATAGTTGGAGATCTATGTAAGGAAGTGGATGGCTTGGTAGATTTATGTTTAAAGTATGAAGAATAATATAAAATATTGGAGGAAGTCACAGAGTTGAGGACACTGGAGAAATTCGTTGAACAGGAGAAGAGATCATCTGTGGACCAAGAGGACGAGAGGGAGATGCAACAAAATTGGTGAAGGAGAGTAAAGGAAGAGGCATATTCCTCCTATAGAGAACTTATAAAAAGTGAATTTTCATATGACCCTAAGTTAGAAGGACTTGTTGAAGAGTGTGAAGGATTAATCGGTTCAAGTGTATTGTTGATTATGTATATAACACATAGGCATGGTGACTCTCCAGTGATCGCATTGAGATAGATTGAAGATGAGGAAGATGGCCCAACCAACCATCCTCCTTCACCTTCAAATTAGATAACAACACATTGGCTCATTGTCTCGGTGGGCGACAATGATGCCTTTGGGGTGCCTTGGTGAAGTTTATTGGGAACACATGATGGGAGACTTGATAAATTGAGACAAAGAGTTGTGAATGTGGCAAGTTTGCAGACATAAAATGGTGTTTGAGCATGAAGATGTCAATTCTTTTGGCGGAAGCGTGATGATTAGACTAGATACCCAATCAACCAAAGTCATAATGGGATCCAATGCATAGAAACATGAGTATACATATTGAAGTATGGATGCAACAGTAATTCAATGAGACACAACACTTCATAGACTCATGAAAATTACAAAGGGAAGTTTGCCTTGATGACAATAGTGGGAGATAACATTTTTTTAGTAGTGATAAAATCCAGAGATGGGGCAGAGGTACCATGGTGATCGAAGAATGTTGCAAGGGATGACAACAACTTGGAGTGGGGGACGATCTAAATGCCTCTACGACACTCACCAAGCACACACACACCGTGTCCAAACTCTATCACAAGATGGTTCCTTGAGGAAAAGGTATGGAGAACCTTACTCAAGCATTTTCATATTTTACCAGGCTAAGAAAAGATAGTTGGGAATGTTACCTAGAGTTTATAGCCTTTAATTCAAAACAATATCTTAATCCACAGGTATTATGTACTAGGGAATAAGGATGATTTTATATGTTATATGTAACTGTGAAAAAGAAAAGAAGAAGAGATATACATAAGTGTGTACATGGATAAGAAACAGGAATAAAAGTAAAATTTGAACAATATCATTAAGATACACATGTGAGACTGAAATCAAAAATCTGATTTTTATATTAACTTCATTGTGAGATACAAAGCATAAATATCTTTACAAACCCCTGCGAGGGTGGGACCAAAGTCAAATTTAGAAGTCTCTTATGGGAACCATACAAAAAGACTCTGATAACAAAAGAAAATTGAAGCTAAAGATATAGATTAGCTTCCCATAAAAATGTTGTCACTTGACTCTACAAAATATTCTTTATCAGTAATGAAATCTAATCCATAAACAAACAAGAAAACACAGACTGCCAAACATAAATCATACACCTTTAGAAACAAGTTGCTAAAAGATATGATTCAGTTTTGAATATTGATGCCTTCAATAAGACCCTGTTGTCATCAAGATGGTTTAGCTTTCTAGTAAACTCAGAATGAATGAATAAAATAATTGTCTCGCAAGTATAGAGCAGACCTTATATCATAAGTTTTCCTTCTATTATCCTCCCCTTTGCCTCTTCAATTGATTGATATTTTATTCTTTCTCAATAAGTTATGGTAGTTCAACTACTTTTCTTGTTAATCTTAACTAGCTTAACTAATTAGTTGAGACAAATAAATTATATATATATATATATACTAAATAGGTGGGACCCCTTGTCACTCCAATTTTCATTTCTTTAACAATCATCAAAACATGAAGTATAATACTCCAAAGATTTAATTCAAACATTCGCCTTGCAACCCCCATTCTCATATTAATAGTCAAATATTTTAATATCAAAAAAATAAAACATTACTATATCCAAAAATAACATTATATCCATGTTGTCCAAAACTCTATCTAAATATGTATTTACTATCCAAAATTATGTCATATAAAAAAAACTTTCCGCAAAAGAAAATAGCATTAACAACATTAAAAACCATATTTGCTATGAGAGGCGGTTTGCCTCTTTTCACTACTACTCTCTTTTGATCTTCCTCTTGTTTTCCCTTCTGTAACAACTTTAGGATGATTGGAACCTTGAGGATGGATTTCGTTGATGACATGGGAGAAATTATCTTTAAGGTGGAGATGGGAGGACACTGATTCAGATGAGTTTTCATAAGAGTTAGGGGAAGTTTCCACTTCTTTCCCTTTGTCAATCTCTGGTTCAGGCATAATGGTTTTAATCCTTTTTAATACATGTGAACATTGGGTTGGTGAAACAAGGCGATCGACTTGTGCATTTGGATTAAATGGCAATGGATGAGGGGGAAATGGCAATGATATTGTAGGCCACCCATTATGATGTGTAGCAGGTTGGTGGACGATCTCTTGCCAACCTTCATGGTAGGTGGTTTTTTCTACATAGAAACATGAGGGGGAACACCGATATCAGATAAATTTTGGTGTGGCTGGAAAGGAGGCCTCTCAGGTATAGGTTGCAGAATTCCTTGGCCAACTAGATTAAAAAATCCAGCTTGGAAAAGTTGATTTAGCTCTTTTGGATCAGCATCAAAATGTATTGAGAATCGTGGCCTTCTATGGCCTCTTTGCCAATTATTTCCTCTACCTATGTATATACCTCTGTCATTGCTGCCCCTACTAAAGAAACTCATCCTGAAGCAATATTCCAATCAGAATATGAAAATTTTTATCAATCCATTCACTAATACTCTATCTAAATAAAATCAATATTTTGGCTCTATAATTGACAACATAAGCATATGCAATCCATCCATTGACACAACTTCACCAAATCCAATGTAATAATTAACTGTAACTGAACAAGGAATGATAAGATCATTGGGAATATGAGGGGGTTTATAATGAATAAAAAATGGTAGCATGGACGAGAATCAACAATGAATACTTTTCATGCAACACACAAACCTTTTCTTCCAAAAACAATATCTCTGTGTCACAATTTCCAACCCAGAATCATTATCCAATCCTCTTTAATCTTTTTACTTTAAAAATGATATTCAGAATAAAAAAATGGGGAATGGATAAAATGTTATTGGGAAGGTGGTGGGCATATAATGAGTGAAAAACAAGACAATGAACGAGAATAATAGCGATTACTGTTATGTTACAAGAATCATTTATTGAATTTAAAATCAACATTTCCCTTATCCAACAACAATCATTTAAATATCCACAAAATTATTTGAATATGCATTGTTTACCATGCACACTTATTTCCAAAACTCCCACCAAATTTTGTTTGTGCCATAACATTCTTTTCAAACTTCAACACACATAATCCATAACATGGCAACAATTTTTTTAACATACAATATCCACGATATAACAATATTTTCTTTAAACTGTCTAATATCAATCTCCAAGAAAATGGCAGGGTTATTAAACTATTCAAATTTCATTTCTCCTTTTAAAACCATAGATATTCTTTAAACTGATAAAGCGTTATGCATGAGATTGTCATCAAGCAATTTGACTCAGTCAAAACCAGAATGCCTCAAGTCGACATGAAAGGTTGAGAAGAAAACGGTAGTAAAACCCCTTGACTATACATAAAAAATAATTTACATTACAACCCCAAATAACAGCTGCCAAAACAAATCGGGTTCAAAACCCTAGTGCAAACATGGTGAGCATCAAACCCACATCAACTTCAAGTCGACAGAATATACTCATGGGTAATAAAAAAATGAGCCATGATTCAGTGGGTCGAATCAATCTTCCCACTGTTTGGTCAAAACAACCAAACAAGATTTTGAGTATGGGTTAATATTTATTTACTTTCCCACCTTATTGGATGGATAAACAAGTCCAAGATTGGACCTATGGGCATATGTTTTGAAGAGTGGTTGCAAGCTAAACCAAAAAACAACCCCTCCCCTTCACAAAATTTCCACAAACTTCCCAAAGCGGCTGCCAAACAAAATACACGGGCCATTATTTCATCAAAAAATGCGGCAATAATGAAACTGCATATATTCTATAGTCTGGGTATGAGGTGAAGGTACAACAATCACAAAACCTGACTATTCCTTTTCTTTTACAGAGAAAAACCCATTAAAATTAAATCACAAGAAAAGAGTGAAACTGAATGCGTTCACCATAAGACATTTGCCAACAACCATAACACAACAATATCACCTTTTCTACAGACGCCATATGGCCAAAGACTTTAACTAGAATATAATGTTGAATCATAATTTCATTTGAAACACTTAAATGCCAACAGGAAGAAACCCAAATCAAAATGAGAGTCACACAACCATAATTCCCACAACGAATCCATTGTAAACTTTGGAAAACAAACACATTCCACATTCAAACTCTAAGAGCCAATAATATAATTTTATCTGGAGAAAAGAGAAATCCATGGATGAAGAGGTAAAATACCATACCTGTTAGAAGAATGTTATTAGATTAACAAAGCACAATGGAGGCGCTACAAGCCAGAGCAACCACAATAAGAAAAAATGGAATAGTGAGGGTGGTGGCTTCGAGGTAGGGTAAGAATTTTGTGCAGTAAATGCACATCGCTTCTCCTCTTTCCACATTAAATGCCATCAACCACATCTGACTATGGAGCACAATTAGCCTCCAAGACTTGTTCCATTAATAACATCAACCATTGATTAATCCAAAATAACATATCATTTCCATGTTCAAACTTGAATCGGGCTCCCTCGTGGATTTTAAAACTATTATATGCCCATTTAACACCAAACATCAAACTAACATATCACAAATACCCTGCTAGTGGAGAATCACCAATCAACCTAATAGTCGTTTTCCCATATATGCAAATATATTATGAGTTTGTAAGATACCATATTTGGAGAAATATATCAAAATCTAGTGCAGCAAAGGCGAACTAATATGTTTAATAAAATAAATATTTCATCCATTTTGAAATCAAATTTCTTAGCACCCTTGACATCCATTAGTTGCACATGGAAATAGGTTAGGATTTCACTCTTTCATTCTTCAAAACTATGAATCTCTTTTCGCAAGGTAATTAAGAGCGCAAATAAGAAGAGCGCTTTCTATAATTATTTTTATCAAGGGATCCCACCTATATATTATTATTTAAGATATATGTGTGTGTGTGTGTGTGTGTGTGTGTGTGTGTGTGTGTGTGTAATAATGTATTGTAGCTTATTTGCAGGAAAGAACTTTATGTTGCGCTTTTTTAGGTGTCAACAAATTGGCGACTCCATAGGGAAATATGTTCTCAACAAATTTAGAACTCAAAATGCTAGGATTCGTAGACCAGTAGAAGTAGGTGATTGAAACTACTCATATAATAGTTATGCAACAGGGGGAAAATGATGGTTTAAGGGAAATATGATATGGAATTTTGGGGAATAACTTATGTAAAGTGATATGTATGAGGGTAAATGGTCATGTATGCATAAAAATCAACAAGGTTCACAACTAATGACAATTTTTTCTTGAAATTCCAAGGAGAATTCTTTTGGTATGCTCTTAAATCTCATAATGGAGGGAAGAAAAGGGATAGTAGAAGCCAGGAAGAAAACAAAACCAACTATACTACAACAATATTGAAAGAAAAAAACTATTCCATCAATGTCTCAAAAAGAAGATATCGCAGCAACCGTGTTTATCTTATTTTTATTGATCAACAATACTTACAGAGTGACATCATTATGGAAAAACTGTTCCATACTTTATTTCTGATGACTATGCAAAATAAACAACATAAAATAAAACTCAATAAACCAAAGTGACAAAAAAAATGTAAGACAAAAATATATGCAGCAGTCATATTTACACAAAAATAGAACCAATGGTCAAGATGGTTCCACATAATGCTTCAAGTGGGAACCATTGGTATGATAAGAAAACAATCACTCATCCATGTATTTAAGAAGATATGAATTTGTGCTGAGGATAAGAGCAATTTTGAAAGGACCTAGCCATAATGTTTGGAATTTAGAATGCCTCCCTTTCTCAGCATGGGTTGAATCCCACAATAATACCTTGTCATCAATTTTAAATTCAAGGGTCTTTTCTCTTTTGTTAAAATACTTCTTTATTGTCTGCTACCTCCTTTTTAATTTTTCCAAGGAAAAATTTATTTGTTCTTCCAGGGCTAGTAGTGTATTTATCCTTTGAGAAAAATCAAAAGAATTTAATTCTTCAATTTGTAGCATCAACCATCAGGAAGAAAGTTCTAGTTCAATATGCAGAATAGCCTCTTGGCCATATACGAGCTGAAAGGGAGTAAAGCATGTACTTTATTTGGTGGTTGTACAGTCTGCCCAAAGAGCATAAGTTAGAAGTGTGTGAAAATGGAGAGGTTTGTATTCTATGACTCTCTTTATAATTCTGACCAAGTTTTTATCAATAGATTCTACTTTTCCATTTCCCTAAGGATAATAAGAAGATGAAGTGAAATGCTTGACCACTAGTTTAGCCAGAAATTGAGTCAATTTAGATGACACGGTGGTTGGACCATTGTTTGTAATGATTTCTAATGGAAGGACAAATCTGGAAAATATATTAGACTCTAGAAAATATATTACTTGTTCATCTTGAGCATGTCTAAGAGGGGAATCCTCAACCCACTTAGTAAAGTAATCAGTGGCTGTGAAAATAAAGATATGCCCTACAGAGGATGAAGGATTGATTGGACCAATAAAGTCTAGACCCCACTTAGAAAAATGGAAATCTGGAAGCACAGGCTGTAAAGGCATGGCATAAAGACGTTCTTTACCAACAATGTTTTGGCATTTACCATAGGACCTTGCAAATTTATAAGAATCACAAAAGATCAAAGGCCAGTAATAACCATTTCTTATGATATTAAAAGAAGTAGCCTTAGTAGAAAAATGACCACCAATATGGACGACAAATGTTTATGATCCATGTACTTCGTGTAATGATTTTTGTGCTTCTTCATCATTTACACATCGTAGCAGAAAACCATCAACAAATCTTCTAAACAAGGAGTCCCTTAAAATGATATACTTAGAAGCTTCAAGGCAGAGTCTCCTTCTTTGATGAGGATCTAAATCATCTTTGCACCTTTGATACTGCAAATAATAGACCAGATTTTTATACCAAGGATGCTCATATACAGAGAGATTTTGATTTTCAATATAAAATAGCGTTGAAAGAGGATTATCTTGATTGTCAAGTTATTCACTTGGCTCAACATGCTGCACTAAGTGAAGGGATAAGTCTCATCCCTTTATCGTCTTTGAAGTCATAATTGTCAAATCATGCTCTTGAATTTTTGAAAGCCAATGTGAAAGTTTTCCTAAAAGATAAGTTTGTGAAAGTAGAAACTTGACAACAAGCAAAGGGACCTTTGCCTACGTATGTTTTCCTAAAATAGAATGACGAAATTTTTCTATAGCTTTGACAAGAGAGAAAGCATGTTTCTCAATATAAGAATATTTGACCTCATCGTCTGATAGACTCTGACTCATGTAAGCTACAAGTTTTTCATTTTTCTGGTCATCACATTGTAAGAGGATAGCAGAAATTGCTTCCTCGATGGCATTGGTATATACTATAAAATCTTTCTCAAAATTCGGTCTCGCCAAAAATGGTGCAAAACTGATCACCTTCTTAATCCTAAGGAAATAATTATCGACATCATTTTTCCAAGAAAAAGAACGATCTTTCTTCAAAAGATTATGGATTGGTTTAACCATGACAACAAAATCAGGAACAATCTATGAATAAAATTAATAATGCCCATGAAAGCTTGAACTTCTTTCTTGGAGGTGGGGGAAGGGAGGTTCAGAATGGTAATAATCTTCTCAAGATCTATACATATCCCAGAATCAGAAACAATGTGACCGAGAAGCTTACCCTTCGTGACACCGAAAAATAGACTTGGAAGGATTTAAAGAAATGCCAAATTTTCTGCAGTGCATGAGAAATTTTCTAAGATGGCCGAAATGATCCAACCAATTTTTAGAATAAGCAGTCAAATCATCAAGATAAACTTGGATAATATTACTGATTAGATCGTCAAAAGCTATCTGCATAGTTCTTTGAAAGGTGGCACCTGCATTAGATAAACCAAATGGCATACGTTCATAAGAAAATGTGCCCCAATGTGTGGTAATTGTGGTTTTATATATATCAGTGCTTTTTACATTGATTTGATTATATCCAAAAAAATGTCACGTAAGGACATCATTTGAGACCTTGCAACCTGTTGTAAAATCATTTCCATATTAGGAAGTGGAAAATGGTCTTTGAAACTTTCCATGTTTAACGCACGGAAATTGATGCATAATATGATTTAATCGGTAGTTTTATGAACAGGGACCAGATTTGAAACCCTTTTAGAATAATTAAATGGAAATATTATAATATCTTTCAACAAATTTTCCAATTATTTTCTAATAGTGAATTCAAGCGCAGGATTAATAGATCTTTGCCTTCGCCTAACTTGTTTTTCCCCTTCCTTGATAGGAATGGCATGCTATATGAGAGCAGGATAAAAGCCATGAAGATCCTCATATGACCGGGAAAAAACATCTTGAAACTCACAGAGTAATTCTGTGAATTTTTCTTTCTCTTCTTCAGAACATTGGGAACCTAATTTAATGATCTTTAGAGATTCATCTGTCTCAATATTCAAGGAAATGGTATCACCAACTTTCCTTTTTGAATCCTCCTCTTTATGTGTTTCTTTGTTGCCTACACCACTTGACGAAAATGAACTTTTGAGAGAGTCAATCCTTTAGGAAACTTGTCATCTTCAACAAAGATGATTTATTTGGGCTTAAATGGTTCATTTTGTATGAAAGTGCAAATTCCTTCATCACTAGGGAAAACTTGCCATGATTCTACGTTTTCAGGGAGGTGAGGACAGTATAGAGATTGGAATGTACAATCAAGTATTTGAGGTAAAATTTGTCGAGTAGGGGATGCCGCAAAAAAAACTAATCTATCAGCCATTAAATTAAGTTCCCTTTTAACATGAGTGATGTTAAATGATAACATATTTGAAATCAACATCCAAAAATCTTAGGTATAACGTTTAAGTAACTTATTGTTTGGTACATAAATTTTTCATAAAAGATTCACAACAAGTTCAGAATCACCAAAGACTATAAGGTGGCCACAACCAAGTTTATATGCATTTTCAATGCCAAAAAATAATCCCTCAAACTCAAAAACATTGTTTGTATAAGGAAATTCCAACCTATAAGAGAAATTGTGAATTTTTCCTATAGGGGAATATAGAATGATGTCGGCTCCATTACCTTCATTAGAACATGAGTCATTGAAATACATGTGCCACATGCCATCATCAAAATCAATTGGTTGAAGTATAGTATCACCTTCTTCGGAAAATATAGAGTACACTCGTAAATCTTCTTCGAGGTAATTTACATTGGGTTGAGGGACACTCTCTATATAAGGTGAAATTCTTCCTTCCCTAAGAACTATATTGTTCTTTCTATTTCAAGGAACATACAAATGTGTGCCATCAAGTGAAAGGTATCCACCAGTTAAGTCTTTCCAGTCCCTTCCCAAAATAATTGAGTAGTTACTCATCGGCATGTCAATTACTTGGATATTGAAAGTTGTCCTTATCTCAGGATGTGCACACAAAACTAGGTTACATACTTGATTTCACCTATAGTTGATTGTTGCAAATTATTATAAGAGCTCATGCTTCTAGAATTTTGTTGGTACAAGATAATCCAATATCTTCCATGATAATTTTAGACATCACACTTGGACCAGATTCGCCATCAATTAGGAAACAATGAGATATTTTATCCATGATTTTTACTGAAAGATAGAAAAGGGGGTTTTTTACAAGGTTCCTAAAGTTATTTACACCTATCTTACTTACAGTCGAATCCTCTTCTTTTGACTCTTCAAATAGATTGGCTATGGTGGAAACTTTACCTTCCATAAAATTCTTAAGATGCTTCTATTGTTCAGGGACGACAACCATGTCCAAAAGGGTATCATTAGCTTTGATAGTATCCAATTGGTTAAGGATATTGTATTTAGAAGAGGGAAGAGGATAATATACTCATTGATCATTTGAAGTTCTGACAGTTTGTGTATCAACATTTGGAGAATATGTGCTTGGGGAAAAATAAGTGTGAGGAAGATCAAATTTTCTCTTGGCAGTGTAAGATTTGTTCCTAGTATTGACTACCATAACATCCTCTGGTTTGGCCCAATATAAAACAACGATTGTGGTATCGGGCCTTTTTCCAAATATCTTATCTCTACAATTTATTTTTACTTCCCAGGTGTTCTCATCATGATTTTCTTCACAGAAGCTACACCAAATACGATTCATAATGGCCTTTGGCTGAAAAGTTCTTTCATTGGTATTTCTAAAAGGTGTTAGGGAAGAAGAAGAAGCCCCAGGGGAAGAGGAAGGGGAAATTCCTTTTCGTTCATAGGATATCATCTTATTATTCATATCTTGCATGAGTTGTAGAATGGAATACATGTATGTTTTCTTAACGAAGTCACCTTTAGGAAGACCGGTCCTTTCAAGTTTCTCTTTGTATTCTAAGGAAGTATGAAGGGCCGAAACAAGGTTATCAATAGCCTTTTCTTCAATTCTTTGATGATAAGGGGAAGGTAAAGAATTATAATAATGCATGAATGTAGCTTGATTTTGAGGATAGATTAGTTCAGGAATTTGATTATATAGCTTGGTGAAGTGAAGGTTAAAATACTTGATGGTTTCACCATCTTTGTAGGCAATATTTTTGTACTCCCTTAACTAATCAGTTGGACTCTTGGGATGTCCATAAGTGGACTTAAACCAATAGACCAATTCTTCCCAAATTGAAGGGATTTTGGGAGGGAGATCAAAAAAATCAGTTGCATCTTTCCCTTCAAGAGAATTGACAAATAAATTCATGCAAGTATCATTATCGTTAGCCCCTATGTTATGAAAAGTGTTAGAAAATGCTACCAGGTGTCCATTTGTGGTAACGATAACGTTTCCCAAGAAAATAGGTAAGTGATCTTTGAATTTCGGTAATGTTTGGGTCGATGGTGTGAGATTCAAGGGGGAAGACAGATGACAGGGGGTGGTTGTAGCATCTTCCTCAAATTGGAAAAGCCCATATTTCTTAATTAAATTGGTAGGATTGGTAGTAGATTGAATATGGATTTTATGATTATACATACTACCAATCATAGATGAAGCGGAAGGTTGTGAGGAGGAACCTCTGGTGCCACTACCACTACCCAAAGACGTCATATTCAAGGTAATAAATATGGGAGATGAAGATGAACTAGCAGAATAAGATAAGGTTTGCCTAAGAGCACGTTGTTGTGTTTGTAAAACAAACTTTCTCTTCCCTATTTCAGAAATAGGAGTAACTTCAGGGAACAATCCTCTTCTTCTTCGAGAAATATGAGAATCAGAGGACATGAAACAAAAATGATTAAAACAAATAAGAGGAAAGGTTACTGTTAATTTATGGGCTGCCTTTGCTTGGCTTCCCAACGTTCACGAATATTTATG
>JASDQU010714421.1:2116-19241 GCA_032191745.1 Picea mariana
CTTGCGATAAGGGTCTTGTGATCGCTTAATTGTACATTTAATGGAAGCATTCTAGTTGATATAGATGCTATGGTCATCAAGAGTAATGACTAGTTGGAAGGAACGTTGGATTAAGGATGGGTTGCATTTAACCTTGCTAAAACTAGTTGCATTTAGTGTCCAATTGCTAATGGCTTTCCCTTTTTTAATTTTAGCCAAGCTAGTTAGCCTACAGTTGATGTTACTTACATGTTAATCTTGGCGAAGTTCCGACTGGCTTATTGATGATATTTAGTTTTTATATATTTATTTCTAATGATGGCTTAAACTTACTTATTCTGGTGCCCATGATTATTTAAGAATTGAATGACATGTTGCCTGATGAATGAGACTTGCGTGCAATGGAAGAATCACGTAATGTAATGCTTCATGTTAAATGATTAGGTAAAGGTTATTTGTTTTAAGGTAACGATAGTATAATGAAATGTTTAATGTTGGTGCTAATGGTTATGGAACTGTTAAGGTGATGTTTATTATATGTTTTATGGAAATGTGGAAATAATGTTGTAGATAACTTGTAAGTTGCAAGGTGGTCGTCATTTTATTTAGTTATGATCAATGTAATGTTGATTTATTTTATGGTTAAGTTATTGTAACTTCATTGCATTGGTAGCATACAAGGAGTAATGTGATTGGCGATTGATGTTTTAGTTGCAAGGTTATTATAACATAAGATGTGAGGTTGTTGAGATAATGTTATTGTAATTTTATGGTATATGTAACATATAGGATGTATTTGAATTGTTAATTAATTTCAGGGTTAGTACTATAATTGGAATTGTCCAAACTCACAGTTGTATGATATCAGACTCTTCGATCTGGTAAAGCTAGTTGCTATGTATATAATGTTGTGTGTGTGATTATGTTTTGTGTAAAGAATCCAGTGCCGTATCAAGAGTCTCGGGCCCTTTAAAGGTAGGGTTTCCACTCTTGCGACACACCTCTAAGGTCGTATCCATAGTCTCGGGCTCTTTAAAGGTAGAGTTCCCACCACTGCGAACTCCTAACAGATATTACTAGTTTCTTCTTGAGCAGTCGGCCAGGAGCCTATCTGACATTCTCTCTCTCCGAAGCAGAGAACTAAGATTAAACGTCCTGCTTTCCTGTGCAGAAATAGTAAAATCTACTACTATGGATTCTTCCATCTGTGTTCGTACTGTACATAACACAATATGTCATTTAATGCTTGTAGTTACTTGTTGTGCGCCTTATGTCTATGGTCGTTTAATGCTTGCAGTTACTTGTTGTGCACCTTATGTCTTCTTGTTGTGATCATCGTGGTTGTGTCTTGTTAGTCATCGAGTGGTGACGTAGAGTCAAGTGTGTCTATTTCCTTTTTACACGCGCGCACACACTTTTAAAAACAAAAAATTTTGCACCTATTATCAGAGTTGTTGTTGTAAAGAGGAGGCTGTTACAGTAACATTTACCTTAGAGAACTTCTTGTTTCTATATTAATCTACTATATAAAGTTGTGACTGTAAAATTATAATTTTAGTCACGGTAGGTCTTGCAACCGGTTATCCTATGATACGAAGGGTTTTTACCTTAGACGTCTGGAACTTATCATTCGAACCCAGTTATTTTATGAAATTCATGGTCAAAGTTACAATAACATGATTTACTATAGGTTTTAATTCCTTGGTTTTATTGCTCTCATTTTTGGCCTATGTTTAAAACCTTTTCAAATCATTTATTTGTTTTAAATTAGTTAGGACTCGTGTTAAAAAATTGCACAGATGCGGTGTTTGCACAGATTAGTAATGTTATTTAGTTTAATGTTTTGTAATTGCACCATGAATTACATTATCAATAAACATATTCTTGGGTATTTAACTAATGATGGGACCTTATTATTGTGGCAAGGGGTACCCATCCACTATTCAATAACCATGTATACTCGGGTGCCGTTCAAAAGCGATGGAAGTAGCTACAAGGGTGTTATGTACATCCATGGTAAGTGCGTCTCTATTTGCGTGGATAACTTATGTTGAATAAATAAAATTTGTACAACATTCTAACTTGTTCGTTGTTATTGTGTAGGTACCAAGGAGGTTGGTATCATGGAAACTTAGAAATATCCTTTCCTGGAAAGGTATTCAGGTTCCATTGCTTAATTACATTTCAAGTCTGGCATCACAAAACGTGACTGCTATGTTTATACATTTGGTCGAGATAGTCAACTGGATAATTTTGTATAATCATTCATGAAGTTAGCATGAATTAGTATTGCTATCTACAAAGTTTACAATTATGTAATGTTATGTACTATGTTTATGATTCCTTTTTGGATATATATCATCGTTATTTATATCTCTATTAAACTCAGTTTAATTAGGATTGTTTCCCTTGTTGAACAAAACAAGTCATTACTCGTTAAAATACGTTTAATATGTAATGATTCCCTTTTGAATATATGCATAGTGTATCTTGTTAAACTATGTATAATCTATACTGATTCCCTTTCTAAATATATACAACATATCTTGTTGAACTCTATTTAATATTTAACGATTCCCTTTTGAAATATATTCAGTGTATTTTGTTGAAATCTATTTAATATGTAATGAATCCTTTTCAAAATATATACAATGTATTTTGTTGAACCATGTCTCTTCAATACAAGCTTCTTATCCAAATACAATTTCTATTTTAGTAACTAGGTTTTACCTATGAGTTTTATTTATTTAGTACTTGTAATACGATTTTGTTCGTATATCTAGCATTAGAATAACTATTGTTTTTCTTTCATAAATTCTTGCATGAAACTTATTATACACATCTATCTTCTCATTACAAGCACTTAAATTAAAATATAATTTTGTTACAATTTATTTATTCTTTATAAACGATGATTTTGGCCATAGTAACACAATAAAACACAGTAACCAATCAAATCAACATATTCTTAACAAAGAAGTAAAACATGGAACTTGAGGAAACCACATGTTGAAGACCCTATTCCTCCCAACCTTAGAGTCTCTATCAACCTTTGTCACCCTCAAGCTGATTTTAGAATCCAAGGGGCTCCCTACGTGGCCTCTTGCAGAATTCTGATTACCAGCTTGTTGTGTGTAATATAAAAAAAATCATTGTTTGAAGTTAGTTCAGTGTGTATCCTTCTCGATCTATTAGTTTACATCCTAGCAATAGCATCCCATTCCCTTGTTATCAATTCTTTTTATTTTTCCTAGGACTTGTGACACTTGTCTTGAGACTCCTGCTCATTGACCACCTATCAGATTTAATTCTACACATGTTCACAAATTCTCCTATAAATCTGGAATGTGTCTTTTTAAAGTTGAGTTAACTCCATAGCTTGTCTCAGTTTGCTTCCACTTGGCCAACTCCTTTGCATTCATAACTGCCTCTTTAATAGTTGCTTCAACGTCTATCCATTTTTCCACATGTGTTTATTTTCATAAAATAATAAGGTTTTACAGTTCAGATTTGATCAATTGACCATATTGTCTTTTGGAAAATTAATTAAAATTATAAAATAAAAATAATAATAGAAATAATAATTAAAGTTCAAGTCGTGGGGTATGAGAATATTCTAAATTTACATATGATTATTTGGAAGGGATAGATTTTATAGTTCAATATCATATGCAATGTCCCTAGAACAAGTATGATTCCAAGTTTCCTTCTATGTAATATATCACATCACTTCAAAGTTCCTATGTTCTTTACAAAGGAAAGACTTAGTTAGATGTTTTTTAAAAACTTCACCAAAACTTCATTTTCATGATCTCTCAAACATAAACCAACCTTGTCATGTGATGATCATATTCTCATGTTGTGATGTGATACACATCTCTTACGTCACATTGTGATAGACATTTCCAAACGTCAAAATGGGATGAACACAGCCCACTCTCGCAGTGTGATGTACATAACCCAATGTGGCAATGTGAAAAACATGGCCCAACATTGAAACATGACAAACATTTCCCGACGTTGAAATGTAACGATCATAACCCACTTTCAGACTGTAATAAGACTATTACAATGCCATAATGTGACAAAAAAAAACCTTCATCATAATTTGATGACCATAACATTACGATGTCATATAATGAACAAAAGTTGATGTCACAATGTGATGAACAAAACTTGATGTCGCAATGTGATGAACAAAACATGATCAACATTACAATGTAGTAGTGCCATAGTAAACCATGGTTAAACATAATCAACATGGCTAACGATAATCAAATCCACATGGTCAATGAAGGTTATCCATGGGCATGGTCGACCATAATAAACCCCAGTCAACCATATTCAAGCATGGTGAAGGACAACCAAGATCAACCATACTTAACTTTTCCTTCCCAAAGTCAACCAATGTCTACCAAAGTTAACGATGGTCATGGTTAGCCATAGTCAATCACGATCATTGTGAATTAATGGATTAATATATTAATACTTTAATAATGTATTATTAATATATTACCTTATAACTGTATTAATACTTTATTAATGTTTTAACCTATTAGTACTTTAATAATGCATTTAATGTATTAAATGTATTTTTATTATTATTACTTTAATAATGTATTACTTTATTATTGTATTAATTAATATTGTATAAATGCATTAATTAATTAATACATTATGTTACTAATGTAACAATTAATTAATACCCTACATTATACATTAATGTAAATTAACACTTCAATTTATACATTACATTTATGCAACAATGTATTAATAATTTAGTAATCCATTACTAAATTATTAATTAATCTATTAGTGTATTAGTGTATTAATACTTCATGCATGCTCCCATCACTACCAAGCCAAAAAATTCATTGTCCTTAAAACTCTTGCTACTTGAGCCATTCACATATCTAATCCCCAATTTCTCGAAAATGAAAAAGTCCACCTAACCAAGGCCCTTATATCCAATTAATCCATATGGATTTTGGTGGCCTCCCACCTATTCGAGGTGGCTCATTTTGGAAGTTTTCCAGTTTGGCATTTTTTTCCTAGTTTTTGGGTCCCTAACTTCTGAGGACATTTTTAGGCCCTAAACAACATTTTTAGAGCTTGCCATAGTCAAATTTGTGGACTTACTTTGGGTCTAACGGAAAAATTCATATTCCTAATATAGACCTTTCCAACGGGCTATCGTGAACCTAAAACGAAGATAATATGCAAAAGTTACGACCTCGGGAAGTTGATGTACTAGCTTACCCCAACGGGGCCCACATGACTTTTGGCGCTTCATCTCCTAGGGTTAAGTTTTTGGATGTCTAGGGTTTTGGCATTCATTTTTTTGTAAAAATTCATTGATATACTCATTGTAATGATATTTTTGCGAATGAGTGCAACCATCACATTTCTTCTCAGAGATAAGACACAACCATTGCAACAAGCTTGTTTTCCACTGCATTTTACAGTTTCAACTTATTTCCTTATTGAATAGAAACCAATTTTATTGTACCTACGTTATTTTGTGTTAAAAATCTTTTAATAATCTATATTCATTTATTTTTTCTCATAAAACCCGGATCAGTGGTATTAGAGCGGTCTGCTCCATATCGTTCTTAATGCATGTCCCCAACGAGGTCAGGGTACAAAGAATTGTGTCTCGAGATTGTTTCTGTTGAGCATAAAATCTCTCGCATTCCCAAGATACCTCTCATGGTAGAAGAAAATAAAGACAAGGGGAGATGAGATCATTTCAAAAATTTTCTTGAGGAAGCCCTGATGCAGCAGAGGAATGAGATGACAGAGAGTTTTGCATAAATCCTCTGGTGGCTACCGAGAGATGACGCATCTTCCTCGAGAGGATGCACCGCCCCCTTCAAGGTACAAATCAACTTTGATATTCCTATATTTGAAGGTCAAATAGATGCATATGTTGTATACAAATGGTTGAATCTACTAGAACGATATTTTTTTTTCCATAACTTTCGAAATAGAGAAAAGATTACTTTTGCACTATTCAAATCTGTTCCACATGTCAAATATTGGTGGGAAACTATCTGTGAGGAAAAGGAAATAGATGTACCCTAATTATTTACACTCGTGGCCGCCTTGGAATCCTTAAGGGATGTTATTCAGGAACAATACTACCCTTTCAGAAGTTATGATGGCTTGTATACAAAATGGACCACACTATGGAAAGAAAGAAACCAAGTAGTGCTAGAGTTCAGAAATATATTCCATACCTTGCACACCAAGATGGGTATCAAAGATTCAGAGAGACATCTGAAGCTCAAGTATTATGGTGCTCTACATAGATACATCCATAATGAAATGGAATTTCTATACATCTCGTCGTTCAGTGTGGCATATCGATCTGTCGTCAAAATCGAGCATAAGCTCAAACAAAATATGTGACAATTTGGGCCTGGGAACACCTCATAAGAAAATCCAAGAAAGGGTGGCCCCAACCGGAAAAACAAAGGACAGATCAAGGATGGATAGCATTAGGATAACTAATTGAGGCCACAAGAAAAAAAATAAACCAGAAAGACAAAGAAATATATCGGAGAGTGGTTTGACTTCCATAAGATCCCTTGGAATAACATTGTTGATTGACAATCAAAGAAGTCGTTGGTGACCAAAGTGAAATCCTATGAATTAGATGTGAGATCTGACTCTAAGTCAGAACCAGAAATAGAAAGACAGGACATTGATGTAGAACCTAATGCCATCGTTGCTACAACCAAGATCCATCCTAGTGAACCAGATGATACAAAGAAGGAAACCACCCTTTCCATTCACATATGTTGGAAAAAGGCACCCTGTTACACTTCATAGCTGATAGCGGTAGCCAGAAGAACCTCATATCAGCATAGGTCATTAAGCGGCTAGCCCTGCTGACAATGCCACACCCACAACCCTACACCATTGGATGGCTCCACCAAGGAAGGGATCTTCGCGTCAACGAACAGTGCTAACTGTCATATGACATCAAGCCCTTCAAAGACAAGGTATTGTGTGACATTGCTCCTTTCGAAGTTTATAGTGTTCTTTTGGGTCAACCTTATTTATGAAAACGTCATGTTATAGATGATTTTAGGCCTCGTAGTGTTATTATTACTTTGAACATGAAATTTTATAGGATACCCGAGGCAGTACCACCTAGTGTTATTTCCTTGATCTCTGCCAAGCAATGCAGGAAGGTTATCCCTTAGACTGGGAAATTTTCCTTCTTTTTGATTTGCTCTTAGAGTGAGAGAAAGATCACAACCACATCCAAGGCCTCCACAACCGATCTCTCCAAACAACAAAAGAAAGTGGATAAGGTCATGGAAGAATGCTCAGATATATTGTCCTCACCTATTAGGGTACCTCTGCAATTCCAGGTCAACCATCCCATTGATCTCACCCCCAATGCAATGCTACCCAATGGGGCAGTCTACGTCCACTCTCTATTAGAAAATGAGGAGATCAAGAGGAAGATCCAAGAACTTCTCCACAAGGGGCATGTGATGTACCTCAAATTCACCATAAAAATAAATAAATCTATGACATAATTCAATTTAGTTTAAGGTTTAGAATTCAAGAGAAGATAAGATACATTTCTGTCCATAATGACATTATTACACCAATCTAGTCTACTTCGAACAGAAAAGCTTATGTGGATAAATTCTTTCCATAATCCTATTACTTTCCTTAACTTTCAAACTACTCCAACATACTTATATGTATATAGCCAATATCAAAACTTAGGTCGAAGGAACCCTTGAGGTTCAAAGAAAGGATCTGGGTGCACAGAGTTTAACCTCTGGGCAGTCGTGCAGGAGAGAATCTGAAACGAACGATGGAGACACTTCGAGAAAAAGTGCCAAATCCTAAGAGTCATTGGAATCTTGCAGAGCAGCGAGGAGATTAAGGATGAGTGTCTTCCAACGCTCTAAGGCGTTGAATTTTGCTATTTTTAGAGTTCGGGGTTTGGAGCAGCAAGTGATTTTGGAGTCGTTGCATCATAAACTCCTGGTTCATGAAATTGTGAAACAATTGACACTATTCATTAAGGAGGACACGTGGCAAGTGGTCAAGGTTCAGGGAAAATCCTGAAAGGTTGTGGATCGTCGATCCAGTGGGATCGTGGTCATTGGTTCAAGAGGAATCTGGATCGTTGATCTCTCAAGGGGGAGATTTCGGCATTTCGGTGTTCGGGAGTTCAAAGGACCTAGAATAGGTGGAACGCTTGCTTTGCTATTTCTCGAATCGTGAAAAGCCAGTAGTGCTTTGACGTTAAGAGCGTGGTCACAGAGTGGTGGTCACGTGGACGAAGGCTAAGGGCAATCCAGAACCATTAATCCCCTTTCAGCGTTTCGACGACCAGAAGTTGGAAGGACAAGGAGTCTGGGATTGTCAAAGTAATCAGTTCTTCACATTTAATTATGCTTTTAATTGCAAGGTTGGATCTTCATGAGTGCTAGAACATTTGGTATTTTGACTGTCTTCTATGTGCACATAAAAATGCATATATTATCATTCTTATTGTAGGGAGTTCGCTTTAACTCTCCATTAACATCTGTACTTATTTCCACCTATAAGTGTATACATACCTATAACTTTCTGTAAATATATATATAGAGCGATTCACTGTCATAGGTATAGTTTCATCTTGATTCTAGTTTAAAAATTGGAAAGCTCAGTTACATGCTACGGTCCTGCAACTTTACTTATAGAAAAAATAAACATGCAAGTATATCTACCTAACTTGGGTCTCATTCTTACACACCAGTAGATTTCACATCAAGCATAGTTAACTCGAAGGATCCCATCTCGTTCTCTACGGTTTATTCCATTAAACAATAGTCTAATTACGAAATTTTGAAAACTTAAAGGCGTATGACCTCATGGTGAGTAGAACTCTTAGAAAAATCGCGCTAAAAATCTGCTTAATTAGTTTAATACTTTCATATACAATAATTTATGTACTTGTCATGCTCTGTACACAATGACTTGTAATATGATTTGTTATTTCTATTCTACCTCTATCCTGGATGAAGATGCTCCATAGTTTCTACCAGTCCTTTCATTACAGTATTAGAGTTGTTCCTATAACCAAAAATGCCTACTATGTTCCTACAGTTTTGTGAAAAACAGAGGCCAATTGGGTTTCGGCGATTACAAATGCCGAACAAAAAAAACAAAATACCACACTGTTTGCCGAATCTCGAAATGTGGAAAGACTATGGGCCTAGCACTTCGGGGTTTCAGGGTTCGATATTTCGCAATTTCAAATGCCAAACACCAACATACAACAACTCCCGAATTGCGAAAATGTGAATGGAATGTGGGACTAGCACTTCGAGGTTTGAGGTTCGAGGTTTCGGGGTTCGGGATTTCAAGGTTTATGAACACATGACGCACAAAAAAAATGAAATAAGAAAATCCGAATTGCGAAATGAGACTAGGGTGTGGGCCCAACAATTTCGGGTTTCAGTGTTTGGTAAAGCAAAGGAACTCCACATATATGTATCAAGCAAGTCCCGAATGCCAAAATATCAATTTTGTATTTAATCATTTTTTTTAAATCACACGCTCCAACAAATAAACTTGGAATAAATACACGTTTGGGTTCGTAATTTGTAAAAACAAATAATTACTGTGTTTGCTCAAAAAATGAATTTATCAAGAAATAAAAATGAGTTTACAAAATCAATAACCAAAAAATCATAATTGCAGAGCAAACCTCCAAAATAGGGAATAACCAAATCAATTCAGGAAATGCTTTCAAGCTATCTCAGCCTCTGTGTCTAGAATTACAATATGATTAAGGTATTTATGGGAACAAAACTTGCCCCTTCGACCTTAAGAAAAATTAAATCAGGGTGGTGATGGTATTTGGTGGCCTACAAAGGCTAAGGTGGCCACTGCTTGACAGTAAACCCTCACGTCTTGAAGGTTCAAGACGATCACTGATCCGCCGTCATAAAGCGGTGAAATGATTACAAACCAACAAGTTTTTCCTATTACAGAAATGGATTATGACACGACAGATTTCTCCCATGGACGTACTTCAATATAGAATTAATATATACATATCACCAGTGTAAATGATTATTTAACACAAAGAAGGAGTAGATCAACATATTTGAACCAGTTTTGCGGGAAGACAAAGGGAACAACCACGTTCCTCCCAACCATAGAATAGGGAAGCCAATCTACTTGCCCGATCCACCCCCTAGCCTGACCATGAATCCATGAGGGCGAACTTGAAATCTCCTCTTGAGCAATGTCCTTCAATTCCAACAGATTCCTCTTGCCTCACACTCCCTCAGTAGTGTTGATAACAACAAGGAAAAATCCATAATCTCTTTTCGCAACATACTTAGCAGCGTCCCACCTCCTCACATATGTTATTTATCAATTTTTCCCACGTCTTTTCCCCTCTCTTGGGAATTTTTGCAGCTTCTAAATCCCTGATTTTTAGGGGTTGCCAATGGCTAAATCACTGATTTTCCACTTGTAACAATCAGCCTAGAGGTAGTTCCAACATGTTCCCCACTCATGGAGTCATGGTCAGTTGATTTTAACATGGTTGTTCCATTTGTCCTCTTGCAATCAATATAAAATATTCTGTTTCTATACAAATATCATAGTCATATAGTTAGTTGAGTCAACTCAGATTTCTGCCCAACAGTCATAATAATTTATTGCAATTATCAAATTCAAAATTCGGAATTTCCATAAATGACAAAAAATTTCCAAATTCGAATTTACTAAAAACGAAATACTTTTTCCAGCAAATTTAAATTTCAAAAATATTTTATTTTTGGGGATGTCACAGGGCACATCCTTCCCAGATCATTGCCTTGTAGGAGCCCAATATTGCTAGTGAAAAATAAAGACAGAACCTGGCGACTCTGCATTGGTTACTGGGCCCTGAATAAAATCACAGTCTAGAATCGGTACCCAATTCCTTGAATCGATAACCTCCTTGATCAGCTCACAGGGGTCAAATACTTCAATAAGATTGATCTAAAGTTTGACTACCACCACGTCCAAATAAAATAGACATATGTATGGAAGACTGCCTTCAACTCAAAAGAATGTCTTTTTGAATGGTTGGTCATGCCCTTTGGTTTGACAAATGAACCAACACCTTTCATGAAGATGATGGAAGATATCATGTGACCTTTGACCAATAATTTTGTAGTGGTGTATCTAGATAATTCTTCATCTACAACAAGACTTGGGAGGAACACTTACAACATATTCAGTAAGTTTTGCACACCCTGCAACAACACCAACTATATGCAAACATGGAAAAATGCTCCTTCGACATGGAAAGGGTCCATTACTTAGGCTACATCATTCATCAACATGGTGTGCATGTGGATCCAGCCAAGATCAAGGTCATTCGTGATTGGCCAGCCCCATCCACACTCATTGAGCTTCGAAGCTTCTTCGGCCTCACCAATTTCTATCATAAGTTTGTGTTGAGATTCTCTCATATCGCATGGGGCCTTAGACAAGTAACCAGGGGTGGTGGTGGTAAGGAAAAATTTATGTGGGGCCTCTCGCAACAAAAATCCTTCGATGATTTGAAGCAACACTTGTGCTCATCCCCGATACTTTCATTACTTGACCTGCAACATCCCTTTGAGATTGAGATAGATGCTTCAGACTATGTTGTGGGTGTCATTCTGACTCAATATGACCACCCTGTCGAATATCATAGTGAGACACTATTAGATGTTTTTCGTAAGTACTCTACTTATGACAAAGAAATTTACTCCATTGTGCAAGCATGCTGACAATGGAGAAATCAAATTCTTGGGAAGGAGATAGTCATCCACATTGATCATAAGACGCTACAACTCATGCAGACATAAGGAAAATTTTATAATGACCACCATCAGAAGTGGTCCACATTATTGTAGCAGTTCCACCTCAACATCAATTATAAAACAAGACGTACCAATCGAGTTATTGATTTCATCAGTCGACCTCCAGTCGAGGCACACACCACGGTGATATACTCTTGCATCCACGAGACCTACAAATGGCCCCACCTCTATGAGACAGACCCTAAATTCTCCACCACCTACCAAATTTTGGGTGCAAACTCCGTGGTCGCTAATTTCCATCTTCATGATGGGTTGTTCTGTCGTATGGACCATCTCTATATTTCGTCAAGTGAGCACGCGAAGATGATTTGGGAAGCTCACTACACTCGGTTGGAATGACACTTTGGCTTAAAAAAGGCAATGGTCGTGCTGCAAAATCATTTCTATTATCCGAAACATGCAGAATATGTTGACAAGTATATCAGGTCCTGCACCTCTTGTGCTATTGTCAAACCGACCACTAAGAAGCAAGCCCTATACACCCCTTGGACTACTCCTGATAGGCCGTGGGAATCCATGGGGATCCATCTCAATGGACTACATGTCGAGCCTTCCCTTTACCAAGAGGGGAAATGAATGTGTTTTTGTGGTTGTTGATCACTTTTCCAGGATGGAGATTATGGTCGCTTGTAAGAAAAGAATCACAACAAAGGCCACTGACAAGATCTTCTTTGAACAAGTATGGGTACATTTTGGGATCCCACAAACCATCGTCTTGGATCAGGACAGTCAGTTCCTCAACACATTCTAGTTGAGCCTCTAGTCACTGCTAGACACCAAGCTCACAAAATCTACTTCCTTCCACCCCCAGACAGATGTCCAAACTAAGGTTGTTAATCAGATGATCATGGATGACAGTCTTCCCTATGTCTATCACAGCTACAACCAATCCCTACATAGCTCCATTGTTCACAACCCCTTTCAGGTGGGGTTGGGATTCCAACCATTGGGCCCCTTGGATGTTGCACTACCCCTCGCGACCACCTCAGTCCACTCGTCCCCTTCTCCACCTGATGCTGACAAAGCCACCCGGTTCATTGAGCGGATCCAGCACATTCGCCAACAACTTTCAGATATTTTACTAAAGTCTAATTCCAAGTAAAAGTAGCGCCATGATAAACAGTCAGTGCCACATAGGTTTTAGGTGGGTGACAAAGTTTGGTTACAATTGTAAAAAGAACACCTTACAAGGCCTCATCGATAGCTTTTCCCACTCCATTATGGGTCGTACACCATCACCAAGGCTATGGGTGAAAATGATTTTTATCTCAACATTCCCCCTTTCATTTGTCTACACCCAGTATTCAACGTGGCTCTCCTTCAACCATATTTCCCACTATTATTAGACACCTTAGAGATTGCAGAGCATTTGAAAGAAATAGAGCTCAACCCTGACTACATACAACACACATATAATGATGATATTGTGGACACAGGTCAAGGGCACTTGATAACAAAGGATCTATCTTTATTAAGTTGTCAACGCAGGAAAGCTCCTGCACCAAAGCAAGTGGCTCGCCCGGGGCCAAATTCAGTAGAAATTTCCTCATCTTTTGGGGGAAATCAATGCAGTAGATACAATTTCTTCCTAAGGGGTGAGGATTGATCCAAATTGACGTTGATGGCCTCCCACCTATTCCAATCGGTTCATTTTGGCAGTTTTCTAGTTTGACAATTTTTCCTAGTTTCAGGTCTCTCACTTCTAGGGTAGTTTTGAGGCCCTAAAAAATATTTTTAGGGATTGCCATAATTATACTATAGACAGAGTCAGAGTCTGACGTAAACATGTGTAGTCCTCGGACAGACCTTTCCAATGGGATATTGTTCACCTAAAACGAAGATTGTATGCAAAAATTACAACCCCAAGAAGTTGATGTACTAGCTTACCCCAACGGGGCCAACATGACTTTTGGCCCTTCATTTCCTAGGGTTTATTTTTTGGATGTCTAGGGTTTTGGAATTCATGTTTATTGTAAAAATTCCTTGAGAGCCTAATTGTAATGATATTCTTGCAAATGAATGCAGTCGTCACATCTCTTTTCAGAGATAAGTCGCCATCATTCCAACAAGCTTGTTTTTCGTTGCATTTTACAGTTTCATCTTATTTCCTTATTGAATAGAATCATGTTTTACTATACCTCTATTATTTCGTGTTAAACATATTTTAACAATCTATATTCTGTAATCAACCTCAAATTCACCATAAAAAGAAAATTCCTATGACATAATTCGATTTCTTTTAATCTTAGAAATTAAGAGAAGGTAAAATTATTTTCTGTCCATAATGTCATTTTTACACCAGTCTAGATTATTTTGAACCAAAAAGCTTATGTGGGTAAATTCTTTCCAAAATTCTATCACTTCCCTTGACTCTCAAACTACTCCAGCATACTTCTTTGTATATAGGAAATGTCTAAACTCTGGTCGAAGAAACCTTTGATGTTCAGAGAGATAAAGCTCAGAAGGGATAACACCTTTGAAATATTCAAAGGAAGGCAAAGATTGAAATTGTCTCGCAGAAGTCAAGTTCAGGTGGAGAACGCTAAGTCATTTTAGCTAGAGATCCTTGAGCGTAGTGAACGGACAATGAGAATTCTTCGTGGGGAAGTACCGAAATCTCGCGGACCGTTGGATCTCATAGATCTATGGAAAGGTTAAGACTAATCGCCTTTTAGCATTCAGAAGCTTAGGAGGAGTAGCGACCGTTGGATGAGAAGCAACAGGAGCCATTGATCTCACGCTTAGAACTTCGCTAATTCAGAGTTTGGGGTTTGGAGCAGTAATGGATTTTTGAGTCGTTGCATCGCGAACTCCCGATTTGCGAAATCCCGAAAGAATCGGGACCATTGATCTCATGTGAAAAGGGCCAAAAACCCGTTAAGCCCCTTTTTGGCATTTCGGGTCCTGGGAGTTCAAAGGCCTAGAAACGTTGCTTTTGGAGTTGCGAAATAACGAATCGCGAAACCCTAAAATGTGAAAAGGCTAAGACCCATTAAGCCCCTTTTCAGCATTTCGGGTCCTGGGAGTTTGAAGGGCCTAGAAAAGTTGAGGTCGAAGTCGCGAAATCCCGAATTGCGAAACCCCAAAATCCCAAACTCCGAAACTCTGAAGTGTTGGGCCCACAGTCCTTTTTCATTTCACAATTTGGCACTTCTTTTTTCCTTTCGTTTGTGGCTCAGGGGTTCATAAACCCCGAAATCCTGAACCCCAAAATCCTGAAATACCGGAATGATGGATCCTCAGTCTCTTCTCTTTTCACGATTCGGCAAATAGCATGGTCTTTTGTCTTTTGTGTTCGACGTTTGTAATCATTGAAACCTGATTGCCTTCAGCCTTTCACATCAATTTGTTCTCAAAGGTTTAAACCATTAAACAAAAGTCTAGGTAAATTTTTCAATACAGGTCTTGATTAATCGTTTCCGAACTCCTATGATTACGGAGCATTACAGTTGCCAAAATTTAAAAGGGGTCATTCAAAACAAAGACTTGGCATACTTTAAAGAAGATAAGATACAAAGTTGACACTTCAGTTTTCGGGACCTACTTGCTATATATACACAGAGTTCCTTTACTTTTCTAAACCTCGAAATTCTGAAAATCCTGAAGTGTTGGTCCACAGCCTTTTCTCATTTCGCAAATTCTGCATTTCTTGTTTTATTTTGTTGATGCGTAAGATGTTCGTAAACCCCAAAACCCCGATCATTCTCACAACTTGGCGCATGATTTTCTCACCGAAGTATAAATACCCTCTGTAATGTTCTCAGGTTCAATTCTATTTACAAAAGGTAAGTTATGCATATTGGAGTTTCAAAAATACTGGTAATTACCCTACAGCTGCCTCCATGGTAATACTCCTAGTTTATGAAGGGACTAATCTAGAATTTAACCATATAATTTACTTCTGATTATCCTAACAATTAAAAGACCGAAATTCAATATTCATCCAAGATTAACTCAAACATAAAACATTGTTATATTCGTAAGGCATTCTATCAATTTTACCCTTTTATACTTCATACATTGAACAGATTTTTCCCAGGTTATTGTATCCATACCGAATTAAATAGATGCATTACCATTGTGCCTAAATAATTCAAAGAGATGGAACATAATTTCAGTTGAGGTTTAACGTATACACTGCATCGTATATACGATCATTCAAATAGAAAGTGGAATCATTTCAGTTCATATTTAACACATACATTGCACCTTATATAAAGTCATTCAGACAGAGAAGGAGTAGAGCAACATATTTAAACCAGTTTTGCGGGAAGACAAAGAGAACAACCACGTTCCTCCCAACCGTAGAATAGGGCAGCCAAAAATCACTTGCCCAATTTACCCCCTAGCCTGACCATGAATCCATGAGGGAGAACTTGGAAACTCCTCCTCCGCAATGTCCTTCAATTCCAGTAGTTATCCTCTTGCCTCACACTTACTCAGTAGTGCTCATAACAGCAAGGAAATTTCGTTCCAGCAGACTCCTCTTGTCTTACACTCAATCCATAGTGTTCGTAACAACAAGAGAACTCAAAAATCTTTCCCCAGCATACTTGGCATCATCTTGCCTCCTCGCATATGCTATATATCCATTTTGCCCAGGTCTTTTTCCCTTCCTTGGGGGGGGATTTTCGCAGCCTTTTAAATCCCCGATTTTCAGGGGCTGCCAATGGCCAAATCTCTGATTTACCACTTGTAATAATCAGCCCATAGGTAGTTCCAAATTTTTCCCCACTCAAGGAGTCACGGTCAACTGATTTTAACATGGTTGTTCCATTTGTCCTCCTACAATTAATATAAATCTTTTGTTTCTATAAAAGTTTCATAGTTAAATAGTTAGTTGAGTCCCAATTAGAACTCTCCTCAACAGTCATAATAATTAATTACAAATATCAAATTCGAAATTCAGAATTTCCATAAATGGAAAAATTTTTCCAAATTTGAATCTACTAAAAACGGAAATAAATTTCCAGCAAATTTAAATTTCAAAATATTTATTTTTTGGGGATATCACATATTCATTTAATTCTTCTCATAAAATCTCAATCACCAATGGTTACTCATGCTCTGAAATATCAAACGTCTTCCATTCCATCGGAAAAAATAAATCTAAAAGCTCTTCATGTTCTTCCTAGCCCCTAGCTCTCATCTCTCTTCCCTATATTCAAGGTACTACAGATCACATATCTATAATTTTGGTCAAGAAGAATATCAAAATTGTTTTCAAACCATTTAAAACCCTAAATCAATCCTTTAGA
>JASDQU010714421.1:25833-40531 GCA_032191745.1 Picea mariana
TGTTATCAAGTGCCCTTGACCTGTGTCCACAATATCATCATTATATGTGTGTTGTATGTAGTCAGGGTTGAGCTCTATTTCTTTCAAATGCTCTGCAATCTCTAAGGTGTCTAATAATAGTGGGAAATATGGTTGAAGGAGAGCCACGTTGAATACTGGGTGTAGACAAATGAAATGGGGAATGTTGAGATGAAAATCATTGTCACCCACAGCCTTGGTGATGGTGTACGAGCCATAATGGAGTGGGAAAAGCTATCGATGGGGCCTTGTAAGGTGTTCTTTTTACAATTGTAACCAAACTTTGTCACCCACCTAAAACCTATGTGGCACCGACTATTTATCATGGCGCTACTTTTACTTGGAATTAGACTTTTGTAAAATATCTGAAAGTTGTTGGCGGATGTGATGGATCGGCTCAATGAACCGGGTGTCTTTGTGAGCATCAGGTGGAGAAGGGGACGAGTTGACTGAGGTGGTCGCGAGGGGTAGTGCAACATCCAAGGGGCCCAATGGTTGGAATCCCAAGCCCACCTGAAAGGGGTTGTGGACAATGGAGCTATGTAGGGATTGGTTGTAGGTGTGCTAGACATAGGGAAGACTGTCATCCATGATCATTTGATTAAAAACCTTAGTTTGGACATCTGTCTGGGGGTGGAAGGAAGTGGATTTTGTGAGCTTGGTGTCCAGCAGTGACCAGAGGCTCAACTAGAATGTGTTGAGGAACTGACTCTCCTGATCCAAGACAATGGTTTGTGGGATCCCAAAATGTATCCATACTTGTTCAAAGAAGATCTTGTTAGTGGCCTTTGTTGTGATTCTTTTCTTACAAGCGACCATAATCTCCATCTTGGAAAAGTGATCAACAACCACAAAAACGCAGTCATTTCCCCTCTTGGTAAAGGGAAGGCTCGACATGTAGTCCATTGAGATGGATCCCCATGGATTCCCACAGCCTATCAGGAGTAGTCCGAGGGGTGTATAGGCCTTGCTTCTTAGTGGTCGATTTGACAATAGCACAAGAGGTGCAGGACCTGATATACTTGTCGACATATTTTGCATGTTTCGGATAGTAGAAATGATTTTGCAGCACGACCACTGCCTTTTTGAAGACAAAGTGTCATGCCTACCGAGTGTAGTGATCTTCCCAAATCAGCTTCACGTGCTCACTTGAAGAAATATAGAGATGGTCCATATGACACAACAACCCATCATGAATATGGAAATTAGCGACCACAGATTTTGCACCCAAAATTTGGTTGGTGGTGGAGAATTTAGGGTCTGTCTCATAGAGGTGGGGCCATTCATGGGTCTCGTGGATGTAAGAGTATATCACCGTGGTGTGTGCCTCGACTGGAGGTCGACTGATGAAATCAATAACTCGGTTGGTACGTCTTGTTTTATAATTGATGTTGAGGTGGAACTGCTACAATAATGTGGACCACTTCTGATGGTGGTCATTATAAAATTTTCCTTATGTCTGGATGAGTTGTAGCAGCTTATGATCAATGTGGATGGCTATCTCCTTCCCAAGAATGTGATTTCTCCATTGTCGGCATGCTTGCACAATGGAGTAAATTTCTTTGTCATAAGTAGGGTACTTACGAACAACATCTAATAGTGTCTCACTATGATATTCCATAGGGTGGTCGTGTTGAGTCAGAATGACGCCCGCAACATAGTCTGAAGCATATGTCTCAATCTCAAAGGGATGTTGCAGGTCAAGTAATGAAAGTATCAAGGATGAGCACAAGTGTTGCTTCAAATCATCGAAGGATTTTTGTTGCGAGAGGCCCCACATAAATTTTTCCTTACCACCACCACCCCTGGTTACTTGTCTGAGGCCCCATGCGATATGAGAGAATCTCAACACAAACTTACGATAGAAATTGGTGAGGCCGAAGAAGCTTCAAAGCTCAATGAGTGTGGTTGGGGCTGGACAATCACGAATGACCTTGATCTTGGCTGGATCCACATGCACACCATGTTTATGAACGATGTAGCCTAAGTAATGGACCCTTTCCATGTTGAAGGAGCATTTTTCCAAGTTTGCATATAGTTGGTGTTGTCGCAGGGTGTACAAAACTTATGAATATGTTGTAAGTGTTCCTCCCAAGTCTTGTTGTAGATGAAGAATTATCCAGATACACCACTACAAAATTATTGGTCAAAGGTCACATGATATCTTCCATCATCCTCATGAAAGGTGTTTGTTCATTTCTCAAACCAAAGGGCATGACCAACCATTCAAAAAGACATTCTTTTGAGTTGAAGGCAGTCTTCCATACATATGTCTATTTTATTTGGATGTGGTGGTAGTCAAACTTTAGATCAATCTTATTGAAGTATTTGACCCCCGTGAGATGATCAAGGAGGTTATCGATTCAGGGAATTGGGTACCGATTCTGGACTATGATTTTATTCAGGGCCCAGTAACCAATGCAGAGTCGCCAGGTTCTGTCTTTATTTTTCACTAGCAATATTGGGCTCCCACAAGGCAATGATATGGGAAGGATGTGCCCTGTGACATCCCCAAAAATAAAATATTTTTGAAATTTAAATTTGCTGGAAAAAGTATTTCGTTTTTAGTAAATTCGAATTTGGAAATTTTTTGTCATTTATGGCAATTCCGAATTTCGAATTTGATAATTGCAATAAATTATTATGACTGTTGGGTAGAAATCTGAGTTGACTCAACTAACTATATGAATATGACATTTGTATAGAAACAGAATATTTTATATTGATTGCAAGAGGACAAATGGAACAACCATGTTAAAATCAGTTGACCATGACTCCATGAGTGGGGAACATGTTGGAACTACCTCTAGGATGATTGTTACAAGTGGAAAATCAGTGATTTAGCCATTGGCAACCCCTAAAAATCAGGGATTTAGAAAGCTGCAAAAATTCCCAAGAGAGGGAAAAAGACCTAGGCAAAATTTATAAATAGCATATGTGACGAGGTGGGATGCTGCCAAGTATGCTGCGAAAAGAGACTATGTATTTTTCCTTGCTGTTATGAACACTACTGAGGGAGTGTGAGGCAAGAGGAATCTGTTGGAATTGAAGGACATTGCTCAAGAGGAGATTTCAAGTTCTCCCTCATGGATTCATGGTCAGGCTAGGGGGTGGATCGGGCAAGTAGATTGGCTTCCCTATTCTACGGTTGGGAGGAACGCGGTTGTTCCCTTTGTCTTCCCGCAAAACTGGTTCAGAGATGTTGATCTACTCCTTCTTTGTGTTAAATAATCATTTACACTGGTGATATGTATATATTAATTCTGTATTGAAGTACGTCCATGGGAGAAATTTTTCGTGTCATAATCCATTTCTGTAATAGGAAAAACCTGTTGGTTTGTAATCATTTCACCGCTTTATGACGGCAGATCGGTGATCGTCTTGAACCTCCAAGACGTGAGGGTTTACTTTCAAGCAGTGGCCGCCTTAGCCTTTGTAGGCAACCAAATACCATCACCGCCCTGATTTAATTTTTCTTAAGGTCGAAGGGGCAAGTTTTGTTCCCATAAATACCTTAATCATATTGTAATTCTAGACACAGAGGCTGAGATAGCTTGAAATCATTTCCTGAATTGATTTGGTTATTCCCTATCTTGGAGGTTTGCTCTGCAATTATGATTTTTTTGTTATTGATTTTGTAAACTCATTTTTATTTCTTGATAAATTCATTTTTTGAGAAAACACAGTAATTATTTGTTTTTACCAATTACGAACCTGAACGTGTATTTATTCCAAGTTTATTTGTTGGAGCGTGTGATTTAAAAAAAATGATTAAATACAAAATTGATATTTCGGCATTCGGGACTTGCTTGATACATATATGTGGAGTTCCTTTGCTTTACCAAACACTGAAACCCGAAATTGTTGGGCCCACACCCTAGTCTCATTTCGCAATTCGGCTTTTCTTATTTCATTTTGTTTGTGCGTCGTGTGTTCATAAACCCTGAAATCCCGAACCCTGAAATCCCAAACCCTGAAACCTCGAACCTCGAACCTCGAAGTGCTAGTCCCACATTCCATTCACATTTTTGCAATTCGGGAGTTGTTGTATGTTGGTGTTTGGAATTTGAAATTGTGAAATCCTGAACCCTGAAACCCCGAAGTGATGGGCCCACAGTCTTTTCACATTTCGCGATTCGGCAAACAGTGTGGTATTTTGTTTTTTGTGTTCGGCATTTGTAATCGCTGAAACCCAATTGGCCTCTGTTTTTCACAAAACTGTAGGAACATAGTAGGCATTTTTTGTTATAGGAACAACTCTAATACTGTAAAGAATGGACTGGTAGAAACGATGGAGCATCTTCATCCGGGATAGAGGTAGAATAGAAATAACAAATCATATTACAAGTCACTGTGTACATGGCATGACAAGTACATAAATTATTGTATATCAAAGTATTAAACTAATTAAGTAGATTTTTAGCGCGATTTTTCTAGGAGTTCTACTCACCATGAGGTCATACACCTTTAAGTTTTCAAAATTTCGTAATTAGACTATTGTTTAATGGAATAAATCGTAGAGAACAATATGGGATCCTTCGAGTTAACTATGCTTGATGTGAAATCTACTGGTGTGTAAGAATGAGACCCAAGTTAGGTAGATATAATTGCATGTTTATTTTTTCTGTAAGTAAAGTTGCAGGACTGTAGCACGTAACTGAGCTTTCCAATTATTAAACCAGAATCAAGATGAAACTATACCTATGATAGTGAATCGCTCTATATATATTTAGAGAAAGCTATAGGTATGTACACACTTATAGGTGGAAATAAGTACAGATGTTAATGGAGAGTTAAAGCGAACTCCCTACAATAAGAATGATAATATACGCCTTTTTATGTGCACATAGAAGACAGTCAAAATACCAACTGTTCTAGCAGTCATGAATATCCAACCTTGCAATTAAAAGCATAATTAAATGTGCAGAACTGATTACTTTGACAATCCCAGACTCCTTGTCCTTCCAACTTCTAGTCGCCGAAACGCTGAAAGGGGATTAATGGTTCTGGATCGCCCTTAGCCTTCGTCCACGTGACCACCACTCTGTGACCACACGCTTAACGTCAAAGCACTACTGGATTTTCACGATTCGGGAAATCGCAAAGTAAGCATTCCTCTTGTTCTAGGTCCTTTGAACTCCTGGACACCGAAATGCTGAAATCTCCCCCTTGAGAGATCAATGATCCAGATTCCTCTTGAACCAATGACCACGATCCCACTGAATCGACGATCCACAACCTTTAAGGATTTTCCTTGAACCTTGACCACTCGCCACGTGTCCTCCTTAATGAACAGTGTCAATTGTTTCAGAATTTCGTGAACCAGGAGTTTATGATGCAACGACTCCAAAATCACTTGCTGATCCAAACCCCGAACTCTGAAAATAGCAAAATTCAACGCCTTAGAGTGTTTGAAGACACTCAGCCTTAATCTCCTCGCTGCTCTGCAAGATTCCGATGACTCTTAGGATTTTGGCACTTTTCCCCGAAGTGTCTCCATCATTCGTTTCAGATTCTCTCCTGTGCGACTGCCTAGAGGTTAAACTCTGTGCACCCAGATCCTTTCTTTGAACCTCAAGGGTTCCTTCGACCTAAGTTTTGATATTGCCTATATACATATAAGTATGTTGGAGTAGTTTGAAAGTTAAGGAAAGTAATAGGATTATGGAAAGAATTTATCCACATAAGATTTTCTGTTCGAAGTAGACTAGACTGGTGTAATAATGTCATTATGGACATAAATGTATCTTACCTTCTCTTGAATTCTAAATCTTAAACTAAATTGAATTATGTCATAGATTTATTTATTTTTATGGTGAATTTGAGGTACATCACATGCCCCTTGTGGAGAAGTTCTTGGATCTGCCTCTTGATCTCCTCATTTTCTAATAGAGAGTGGAGGTAGACTGGCCCATTGGGTAGCATTGCATTGGGGGTGAGATCAATGGGGTGGTTGACCTAGAATTGCAGAGGTACCCTAATAGGTGAGGACAATATATCTGAGAATTCTTCCATGACCTTATCCACATTCTTTTGTTGTTTGGAGAGATCGGTTTTGGAGGCCTTGGATGTGGTTGTGATCTTTCTCTCACTCTGAGAGCAAATAAAAAAGAAGGAAAATTTCCCAGTCTAAGGGATAACCTTCCTGCATTGCTTGGCAGAGATTAAGGAAATAGCACTAGGTGGTACTGCCTCGGGTATCCTATAAAATTTCATGTTCAAAGTAATAATAACACTACGAGGCCTAAAATCATCTATAACATGACGTTTTCATAAATAAGGTTGACCCAAAAGAACATTATAAACTTCGAAAGGAGCAATGTCACACAATACCTTGTCTTTGAAGGGCTTGATGTCATATGACAGTCAACACTATTCGTTGACGCGAAGATCCCTTCCTTGGCGGAGCCATCCAATGGTGTAGGGTTTTGGGTGTGGCATTGTTAGCAGGGCTAGCTGTTTAATGACCTCTGCTGATATGAGGTTCTTTTGGCTACCGCTACCAGCTATGAAGTGCAGCAGGGTGCCTTTTTCCAACATATGTGAATGGAAAAGGTGGTTTCCTTCTTTGTATCAGCTGGTTCACTAGGATGGAGCTTGGTTGTAGCAACGATGGCATTAGGTTCTACATCAATGTCCTGTCTTTCTATTTCTGGTTCTGACCCAGATTCAGATCCCGCATCTGATTCATAGGATTTCACTTTGGTCACCAACGACTTCTTTGAGTTTCAATCAACAATGTTATTCCAAGGGATCTTATGTAAGTCATACCACTCTCCGATATATTTCTTTGTCTTTCTGGTTTATTTTTTTTCTTGTGGCCTCAATTAGTTATCCTAATACTATCCATCCTTGATCTGTCCTTTGTTTTGCCGGTTGGGGCCACCCTTTCTTGGATTTTCTTATGAGGGGTTCCGAGGTCCAAATTGTCACATATTTTGTTTGAGCTTATGCTCGATTTTGACGACAGATCGGTGTGCCACACCGAAGGATGAGATGTCTAGAAATTCCATTTCATTATGGATGTATCTATGTAGAGCACCATAATACTTGAGCTTCAGATGTCTCTCTGAATCTTTGATACCCATCTTGGTGTGCAAGGTATGGAATATATTTCTGAACTCTGGCACTACTTGGTTTCTTTCTTTCCATAGTGTGGTCCATTTTGTATACAAGCCATCATAACTTCTGAAAGGGTAGTATCGTTCCTGAATAACATCCCTTGAGGATTCCAAGGTGGCCACGAGTGTAAATAATTAGGGAACATCGGTTTCCTTTTCCTCACAGATAGTTTCCCACCAATATTTGACATGTGGAATGGATTTGAGTAGTGAAAAAGTAATCTTTTCTCTATTTGGAAAGTTATAGAAAAAAAAAATATCGTTCTAGTAGATTCAACCAGTTGTATACAACATATGCATCTATTTGACCTTCAAATATAGGAATATCAAAATTGATTTGTACCTTGAAGGGGGCGGTGTGTCCTCTCAAGGAAGATGTGTCATCTCTCGGTAGCCACCAGAGGATTTATGCAAAACTCTCTGTCATCTCATTCCTCTCCTGCGTCAGGGCTTCCTCAAGAAACATTTTGAAATGATCTCCTCTCCCCTTGTCTTTATTTTCTTCTGCCATGAGAGGTATCTTGGGAATGCGAGAGATTTTGTGCTCAAGAGAAACAATCTCGAGACACAATTCTTTGTACCCTGACCTCGTTGGGGACATGCATTAAGAACGACAAAGAGCAGACCGCTCTAATACCACTGATCCAGGTTTTATGAGAAAAACTAAATGAATATAGATTATTAAAAGTTTTTTAACACAAAATAACATAGGTACAATGAAATTGGCTTCTATTCAATAAGGAAATAAGTTGAAACTATAAAATGTAGTGGAAAACAAGCTTGTTGCAATGGTTGTGTCTTATCTCTGAGAAGAAATGTGATGGTTGCACTCATTCGCAAAAAGATCATTACAATGAGTATATCATTGAATTTTTACAAAAAAATGAATGCCAAAACCCTAGACATCCAAAAACCTAACCCTAGGAGATGAATCGCCAAAAGTCATGTGGGCCCCGTTGGGGTAAGCTAGTACATCAACTTCCCGAGGTCGTAACTTTTTCATATTATCTTCATTTTACGTTCACGATAGCCCGTTGGAAAGGTCTATCTGAGGAATACAAATTTTGTCGTTAGACCCAAAGCAAGTCCACAAATTTGACTGTGGTGAGCTCTAAAAACATTGTTTAGGGCCTGAAAATGTCCCCAGAAGTTAGGGACCCAAAAACTAGGAAAAAAATGCCAAATTGGAAAACTTCCAAAATGAGCCACCTCGAATAGGTGGGAGGCCACCAAAATCCATATGGATTAATTGGATATAAGGGCCTTGGTTAGGTGTACTTTTTCATTTTCGAGAAATTGGGGATCAGATATGTGAATGGCTCAAGTAGCAAGAGTTTTAAGGACAATGAATTTTTTGGCTTGGTAGTGATGGGAGCATGCGTGAAGCATTAATACACTAATACACTAATAGATTAATTAATAATTTAGTAATACATTACTAAATTATTAATACATTGTTGCATAAATGTAATGTATAAATTGAAGTGTTAATTTACATTAATGTATAATGTAGGGTATTAATTAATTGTTACATTAGTAACATAATGTATTAATTAATTAATGCATTTATACAATATTAATTAATACACTAATAAAGTAACACATTATTAAAGTAATAATAATAAAAATACATTTAATACATTAAATGCATTATTAAAGTACTAACAGGTTAAAACATTAATAAAGTATTAATGCATAGATACAATAATACATTAATAATACATTATTACCATAATAATAGAAAAAATTACATTGAATACATTAAATGCAATAATAAATAGAGACTAAAATACTAATAGATTAAAACATTAATAAAGTATTAATACAGTTATAAGGTAATATATTAATAATACATCATTAAAGTATTAATATATTAATCCATTAATTCACAATGATCATGATTGACTATGGCTAACCATGACCATCGTTAACTTTGGTAGACATTGGTTGACTTTGGGAAGGAAAAGTTAAGTATGGTTGATCTTGGTTGTCCTTCACCATGCTTGAATATGGTTGACCGGGGTTTATTATGGTCGACCATGCTCATGGATGACCTTCATTGACCATGTGGATTTGATTATCGTCGGCCATGTTGATTATGTTTAACCATGGTTTACTATAGAACTATTGCATTGTAATGTTGATCATGTTTTGTTCATCACATTGCGACATCAAGTTTTGTTCATCACATTGTGACATCAACTTTTGTTCATTATATGACATTGTAATGTTATGGTCATCAAATTATGATGAAGGGTTTTTTTTGTCACATTATGGCATTGTAATATTCTTATTACAGTCTGAAAGTGGGTTATGTTCGTTACATTTCAACGTCGGGAAATGTTCGTCATGTTTCAATGTTGGGCCATGTTTTTCACATTGCCACATTGGGTTATGTACATCACACTGCGAGAATGGGTTGTGTTCATCCCATTGTGACCTTTGGAAATGTCTATCACAATGTGACGTAAGAGATGAGTATCACATCACAACATGAGAATATGATCATCACATGACAAGGTTGGTTTATGTTTGAGAGATCATGAAAATGAAGTTTTGGTGAAGTTTTTAAAAAACATCTAACTAAGTCTTTCTTTTGTAAAGAACATAGGAACTTTGAAGTGATGTGATATATTACATAGAAGGAAACTTGGAATCATACTTGTTCTAGGGACATTGCATATGATATTGAACTATAAAATCTATCCCTTCCAAATAAGCATATGTAAATTTAGAATATTCTCATACCCCACGACTTGAACTTTAATTATTATTTCTATTATTATTTCTATTTTATAATTTTAATTAATTTTCCAAAAGACAATCTGGTCAATTGATAAAATCTGAACTGTAAAACCTTATTATTTTATGAAAATAAACACATGTGGAAAAAGGGATAGACGTTGAAGCAACTATTAAAGAGGGAGTTAGGAATCCAAAGGAGTTGGCCAAGTGGAAGCAAACTGAGACAAGCTATGGAGTTAACTCAACTTTAAAAAGACACATTCCAGATTTATAAGAGAATTTGTGAACATGTGTAGAATTAAATCTCATAGGTGGTCAATGAGCAGGTGTCTCAAGACAAGTGTCACAAGTCCTAGGAAAAATAAAAAGAATTGATAACAAGGGAATGGGATGCTATTGCTAGGATGTAAACTAATTGCTCGAGAAGGATACACACTAAACTAACTTGAAACAATGATTTTTTTTATACTACACACAACAAGCTGGTAATCAGAATTCTGCAAGAGGCCACGTAGAGAGCCCCTTGGATTCTAAAATCATCTTGAGGGTGACAAAGGTTTATAGAGACTCTAAGGTTGGAAGGAATAGGGTCTTCAACATGTGGTTTCCTCAAGTTCCATGTTTTACTTCTTTGTTAAGAATATGTTTATTTGATTGGTTACTGTGTTTTATTGTGTTACTGTGGCCAAAATCATCGTTTATAAAGAATAAATAAATCGTAACAAAATTATATTTTAATTTAAGTTCTTTTTATGAGAAGATAGATGTGTATAATAAGTTTCATGCAAAAATTTGTGAAAGAAAAACAATAGTTATTCTAATGCTAGATATACGAACAAAATCGTATTACAAGTACTAAATAAATAAAACTCATAGATAAAACCTAGTTACTAAAATAGAAATTGTATTTGGATAAGAAGCTTGTATTGAAGAGACATGGTTCAACAAAATACATTGTATATATTTTGAAAAGGATTCATTACATATTAAATAGATTTCAACAAGATACATTGAATATATTTCAAAAGGGAATCGTTAAATATTAAATAGAGTTCAACAAGATACGTTGTATATATTTAGAAAGGGAATCATTATAGATTATACATAGTTTAACAAGATATACTATGCATATATTCAAAAATGAATCATTACATATTAAACGTATTTTAACGAGTAATGACTTATTTTGTTCAACAAGGGAAACAATCCTAATTAAACTGAGTCTAATAGAGATATAAATAACGATGATATATATCCAAAAAGGAATCATAAACATAGTACATAACATTACATAATTGTAAAATTTGTAGATAAGAATACTAATTCACGCTAACTTCATGAATGATTATACAAAATTATCCTGTCAACTAGCTCGACCAAATGTATAAACATAGCAGTCATGTTTTGTGATGCCAAACTTGAAATGTAATTAAGCAATGGAACCTGAATACCTTTCCAGGAAAGGATATTTCTGAGTTTCCATGATACCAACCTCCTTGGTACCTACACAATAACAACGAACAAGTTAGAATGTTGTACAAATTTTATTTATTCAACATAAGTTATCCACGCAAATAGAGACGCACTTACCATGGATGTACATAACACCCTTGTAGCTACTTCCATTGCTTTTGAACGGCACCCGAGTATACATGGTTATTGAATAGTGGATGGGTACCCCTTGCCACAATAAGAAGGTCCCATCATTAGTTAAATACCCAAGAATATGTTTATTGATAATGTAGTTCATGGTGCAATTACAAAACATTAAACTAAATAACATTACTAATCTGTGCAAACACCGCATCTGTGCAATTTTTTAACACGAGTCCTAACTAATTTAAAACAAATAAATGATTTTAAAAGGTTTTAAACATAGGCCAAAAATGAGAGCAATAAAACAAAGGAATTAAAACCTATAGTAAATCATGTTATTGTAACTTTGACCATGAATTTCATAAAATAACTGGGTTCGAATGATAAGTTCTAGACGTCCAAGGTAAAAACCCTTCGTATCATAGGATAACTGGTTGCAAGACCTACCGCGAATAAAATTATAATTTTATAGTCACAACTTTATATAGTAGATAAATCTAAATACAAGAAGTTCTATAAGGTAAATGTTACTGTAACAACCTCCTCGTTACAACAACAACTCTGATAAGAGGTGCAAAATTTTTTGTTTTTAAAAGTGTGTGCGTGCGTGTAAAAGGGAAACAGACACACTTGACTTTACGTCACCACCCGACGACTAATAAGACGCAACCACGATGGTCACAACAAGAATACATAAGGCACACAACAAGTAACCACAAGCATTAAACGACCATAGACATAAGGCGCACAACAAGTAACTACAAGCATTAAACAACATATTGTGTTATGTACAGTACGAACACAGATGGAAGAATCCATAGTAGTAGATTTTACTATTTCTGCACAGGAAAGCAGGGCGTTTAATCTTATTTCTCTGCTTCAGAGAGAGAGAATGTCAGATAGGCTCCTGGCCGACTGCTCAGGAAGAAACTAGTAATCTCTGTCAGGAGGTCGCAATGGTGGGAACTCTAGCTTTAAAGAGACCGAGACTACGGATACGACCTTAGGGGTGTGTCGCAAGAGTGAAAACCCTACCTTTAAAGGGCCCGAGACTCTTGGTACGACACTGGATTCTTTACACAAAACATAATAACACACACAACATTATATACAGAGAAACTAGCTTTACCAGATCAAAGAGTCTGATATCATACAACTATGAGTTTGGACAATTCCAATTATAGTACTAACCCTGAAATTAATTAACAATCCCAATACATCCTATATGTTACATATACCATAAAATTACAATAACATTATCTCAACAACCTCACATCTTATGTTATAATAACCTTGCAACTAAAACATCAATCGCCAATCACATTACTCCTTATATGCTACGAATGCAATGAAGTTACAATAACTTTACCATAAAATAAATCAACATTACATTGATCATAACTAAATAAAATGACGACCACCTTGCAACTTACAAGTTATCTACAACATTATTTCCACATTTCCATAAAACATATAACAAACATCACCTTAACAGTTCCATAACCATTACCACCAACATTAAACATTTCATTATACTATCATTACCTTAAAACAAATAACCTTACCCTAATCATTTAACATGAATCATTACATTACGTGATTCTTCCATTGCACGCAAGTCTCATTCATCAGACAACATGTCATTCAATTCTTAAATAATCATGGGCGCCATAATAAGTAAGTTTAAGCCATCATTAGAAATAACTATATAAAAACTAAATATCATCAATAAGCCAGTCAGAACTTCGCCAAGCTAAACATGTAAGTAACATCAACTGTAGGCTAACTAGCTTGGATAAAATTAAAAAAGGGAGAGCCATTAGCAATTGGACACTAAATGCAACCAGTTTTAGCAAGGTTAAATGCAACCCATACTTAATCCAACGTTCCTTCCAAATAGTCATTACTCTTGATGACCATAGCATCTATATCAACTAGAATGCTGCCATTAAATGTACAATTACGCGATCACAAGACCCTTATCGCAAGAAATTAATAATGCATTCTCAATCATAGATCAATCAACAAGTCTAGAAATTGCAATATAGTCAATATTCACCAATCCACTGTAATCATTACACCTTCAAATTGGGCAGTTCTAATTTAACAATGTTCTCATATACTAGCTATTAACATTAATTGAAACATCAACAAAATAAAGTATCTTGCTATTAATACATACTAACTAATATAAAGTAGTTGTTGTTATGAAAAGTTAACTAATACAAGGCAGATTGCCTTTATTAAATAATGTAGATTGCTATCATTAACCAAAATAATTGAATTGCTAATTCAGAAAACATTACTCACAAGGGAGGTTTCTCTTAACAATAAAGTTGACTTCCCATTAATGCCAAAATTGAATGCATTCAATTAATTTGAAATAATCCAATCTCAACTGGCACTTAAAACATGAGGAATACTTTCCTACTTCCGGTTTAGAATACAACCCATTAAGATTTTACGAGGGATAGGGTGTCTCTAGATTAATGGTTTAATATATAAATTTCTTCTCTAACTGAAAACAAATAATTTAATAAATAAGGTGTCCCAAGGATAGTGCGTTGTCCTGAGGTTAACAGCTGATTAAAAACATCAAGAGCTATCATGCCCAACAACTATTGCCAGAACGAATTCTCATATCTAAATTTACAAAAATGAAATGCCCATACATCTATTGCCAGAACGAATTCTCAGATCTAAATTTACAAACGAAATTGCCCATACAACTATTGCCAGAACGAATTCTCAGATCTAATTTTACAAAAATGAAAATGCCCATACCACTATTTCCAGAACGAATACTCAGATCTAATTTTACAAAAACGGAAATGCCCACAGTGATATACAAAACGCCCACAATAATAGAAAACACCCATAGTAATATAAAAATGCCCACATCAATATAAAAACGCCCATAGAAATTTATAAACGCCCACAGTCATCTAAAAACGCCCACATCAATATAAAAACACCAACAGAAAATTTATAAACGCCCACATCAATATAAAAACACCCACAGAAATTTATAAATGCCCACAGTCATCTAAAAATGCCCACATCAATATAAAAATGCCCACAAAAATTTATAAATTCCCACAGTCATATAAAAACGCCCACATCAATATAAATACGCCCACTAAAATATATAAACGCCCACAGTGGTATAAAACGCCCCCATTAACATAAAAACGCCCACTGTAATGTGTAATACGCCC
>JASDQU010714421.1:47691-67470 GCA_032191745.1 Picea mariana
CTGAGGGCGAGCTTGGTCACGTGATCGAACCTTCTTAAGAGACCTGGGATCACCGCCGAAACATCTGACTGTGCATCCAAGGATAGCCACTGGCGACTCAAACCCTTGACGAGAAACCATCTCTTGCACACCAGAGAGGACCACTGCCAGTCACCGGAGCTCAGGGTGTAGAAGATGCAGGCCAGGCATTCATCCGGAAGACTAAGGCTGTAATCTTTGCCATAATTCACATCATTTTCCTCTCGTTTTCCGGCATGTATGACGAATGAAGATGAGGCACCCTGCCCCATTGAAATTCGATAGGGTTTATTACAGATCTTCCGCTGTAGATCGGCCCACATAGGAAACCTTCTCCACTGCAGCACAACCTTCAGCCAGAAAGCACCCACGCTCTCTATGAGGCATTGTGCTTCCACTCCCAGTTCTGCCAAACCCGGTGATTCACTTAAGCCGATCTTTACACACTTGTGCGTCCTCCTCTGCTGTGATCTTCACGTGCAACATCCAGCCAGTGATCTTAACACAATCGCTCCGATACCACTTGTTGGGCTTGAAACACCCACAGAGATCACACAGAGAAAAAAATAAATATGCACAGATCTGAAACACACATAGACATAGTGTTTATGTGGTAAAACCATCAGAGTGAGGGAAACATCCACGGGACAATGGCAGAATCATTATATTAATTGAACAGGAGATTACAACCAGCCATAGGCAACCAGTCGCCCAGGAGAGGGCTCAAAGCCCTTGCTCATCTAAATGCATCTGATGCACACATATTTAAACAACCTGTCCTTCAGTTACATGAAACTGATTCAATTAATGCTGCCTCCTATAATATCTGAATAGTTTTAACTAAATCCAACAATAGAATATTGTTGAAACAATCATGAACCACCTTAACCTAAATTGGTTAATTGGTTGTCACATTCCAACAAGATGAACTTTTTGTTGTGATTTCCTATTTAGAAACTCCACGGGTTGTAATCTAATTGTGTAGCTTTTCCTAGATTCCTTTTTGGAGAGTATTCTTCGTGAGACCTATGAAACCATGTTTAAAATTCTATCCTAGGCCTCTTCAACCCTTCCATTCCTTGATCAACCCTTTCATTCCATGATCCGATAGGAAATTTTCTGGATCAATGTTTTAGCTAAAATGGAGATAGCTATGTGACTAGTAATGTTGGCTTCTTCATTGATCTTTTTTTTTGTTCTAGCCAATGAACTTTTGTAGCTCATCCAATATTTTAGTGAATTCGGACTTTTCTTTCAGCGTCCCATGATACCTCTTTCTCCATCCAATGAAGAAAACGAGACAATTATGGGGATTCTCCATTCTATTGCTCACTTGAGAAGAAATCCCCAAATTTCTTTGGCAAATTTGCAGTCTATGAAAAAGTGGTTCATTGTTTCCTTTTTAGTGTCCCATGATACCTCTTTCTCCATCCAATGAAGAAAATGAGACAATTATGGGGATTCTCGATTCTATATCTCATTGGAGAAGAAATCCCCAAATTTGTTTGGCGAATTTGCAGTGTATAAAAACGTGGTTCATTGGTTCCTCCTCTGGCAAAAAGCACACCAAGATGGTTTTGTGATTCCACTCTTTTTAATATTTTTGGTGTCCAGGAAAAGATGTTGATTTTATAGAAGACAACACACCAAGATGGCCGTGTGATTCCCCTCCTTTTAATAGTTTCCACGTCGAGGAAAAGATGTTGATTTTGTAGAAGACAATTATAGTAAAAAGCACAACGAACTATAGGAAGACTGAATCATAACATAAAACATCTCATGTTTCAGATTCGTGCCTTGATTAACCCTAATTTTAGTCTAATAAAATTTTGTTGAAAATGTTGCAACTAACATAGTTATAATAGTGGAGGTCATTCAATGTAAGGACGACTAGGTCGACTATATTATTAAATAAGACCCACTATGATAGCAAGATATATTAGTGTGAACATAATAAATGTTAGTTGATTATTAGAAGGTTCCACTTATAGAAGGTTCCTCTTATAGAATGTTGTTAGGTGGTTGGTATCACTATATAAAGGGGTTCAAGCAATGTAATGGTAAGTTAAGAAGAAAGTATTGTATTTGGATTAGTAACTCATTAGGAAATTTCCTCCTCGAAGAGACAAGTGGACATGATATGAACCCTTCCGTAATATGATCTATTATATAGTGTTAGGCTACCTCAAGGGTTTCTATAATAATAAAGGAGTTTTTTTCTGTATTTTTCTCTGAATCTTTGTGGTGACTTTACTATTCACATCTTTGGTACTTAACAAGTGGTAGTAGAGATCTTTTTTCGACCACAAATAGGGGAAATTTTTTCTCTATTTTTAGGGATTTTTCATGAAGAAAAAACATGGTTGAAACACTCTAGACAATTCATGTAGTTCTATGTGTGGAATTTGCAGAAAAAGATTGTATATATGAGTTCCTCTTGGTAAAAAAAAAAGCCAATTTAAAAAAAAAAACCTCTCACGAAGTGAAGTTTTCCTTATTTTAAAATATGCTAATTTTCATAGTTTTTCCATGGATGACCACATGATTTTGTTGATTTCTATAGCACCTGTGGACAAATTTTTCTGAGCAAATTACATATCTATGTTCCTCTTTTAAAACTATCCCATTTGATAAAAACAAATCATTCGAATTGAAGCTTTAATTCCTCGCTCATTTAAAATTGACATTTTTCTAGGGTCTTTGTGTTGGAAGTGAGACTACAGAGCTCATAAATTTTCACATGGTGCTCATATTTCTACCATACAAGTGCCATTCCATAGAGAATTTTCAATCTTTCTTTTGGTATATTATAGGAGGTTTTTCCGATGTATATGGAGTGCACTCTAGCCTCTGCAAAATTTTCAATGTTCCTAAAAGCTCTTGATGATATAGTAAAGGAAAATTTTCATATTTATCTCGACATTTGGATGAATATGATCACAAAATACTTTATTGGTATTATATTGAGAATGATTCTGATTATTGGTAGTCTTATATTGCAAAGTATGAGATCTATAACAAGGAGATCATCGCATATGAATATAATCAAGAAGGATATGCTTGGTATTATTTCGACAGTGATTGTGATGATTGGTATATGGATAGTTTGCATTTATGGGATGAAAACCACTTCCATATTTTATTTATTTTATTTGATGACTCCACTACACCTCATGTAGATCACATCCTAGGGATTAAACGAGAGCCTCCTCTACATATTCTTCTTTAGTTTTATTATTTTTTTTTAGTAGTGGATGATTTTTTGATCAATTCTTTATATTTGGATCCACGGGACTAGTCTCAATCCTTGGAACATCATTTCCAGTTAGTGATTGAGTTCTCATATCTTGAGGGTGGTATTTGCATGAGCACTTCGACATGGGACCCACGTTTACAGTGGTTTTTCAACTAATTCAAAATGGTGGCTCACATTCCTACATGGGACATTGGTTCTCCATACTACTTCAATGTTATGGTCCACACTTATCCATGGGAGCCTCGTATATGGTAATTCACACTCATAAAAATTGTTGAGAACAACACTTTCTTAAGGGGGATTGAATTTGGTGTAGCTAGAGAGGTAATGAGATAAGGGGGTGAATGGACCATAGTAATAATAATGGAGGCCATTGACTGTAAGGTGAAATTGGTCCACTATATTATTAAATAAGACCAACTATGCTATTTATAAATATTAGTGTGAACACAATAAATGTAAGAGGAATTATTAGAAGGTTTCGCTTCGAGAAATCTCACCCTCTAAATTTTTCTTAGGTTCTTGGTAGCACTATGTAAAGGGGTTCAAGTAATGTAATGGGGAGTCAATAAGAAATTATTGTATTGTAAAGGGGTCCACATGATCACTTTCACATGGGACCCATGTTTATAGTGGTAGTTCAACTACTTCATAATTGTAGCTCACATTCCTACATGGGACCTTAGTTCTCCATCCTACTTCAATATTACGGTCCACACTTATCCATGGGGCCCTAACATATGGTAATTCACAGTCATAAGAAGTGTCGAGGACAACACTTTCATAAAGGGGATGGAATGTAGTATAGCTAGAGAGGTAATGGGGAGGGGGGCGAAGGGCCCATAGTAATAATAATGGAGGTCATTTGATGTAAGGTGAAATGGGTCCACTATATTATTAAATAATACCAACTATGGTAGTTAGATATATTAGTGTGAACACAATAAATGTAAGAGGGATTATTAGAAGGTTTCACTTCTAGAAGTCTCCTCCTTTAAAGTTTTTTTAGGGGGTTGGTAGAACTATGTAAAGGGGTTCAAGTGATGTAATAGGGATTCAATAAGAAATTATTATATTTGGAGAAGTATCTCATTATGAGCTTTCCCCCTCAAAGAGACAAGTGACCAGGAGAGGATCCCTTCTGTAATAGGATCTTTTGTATGGTGTTGGCCTACATCAAGTGTTTGTATAATAATAAATGAGGCTTTTTCTATATTCTTCTTTGAATATTTGAGGTAGATATTTGGTACTTAACATGGAACTTCTCTCTTTGTAGTTCTTTGGTGAAGATGTCAACAAGTTGACCATTTTTTCATTGCAATATATACCTAGTTCTTGAGAAAACCGCTTTACCACCAACATTGCTTTGTGCTTTTGTATGGATCCATTAGCTGCATACTTTAGTTTGTATACCCATTTTACCCCAATTACTTCTTTTTCAATAGGTAGATCCACAGGATCCCATGTTTCATTCCTTCTAATGTATCCAATTTCTTCATCCATTCCTTTACACCATGCTCCCTATTTTACTGTATCTTTAAAGAATCTTGGTTCTTCTTCAGTATGAGACATTATAAAAAAATTAGAATATCCATAAATATCATTTAAGGATTTTACCTTTCTTGGAGGAAGACTTGGAATTGGACCAAGACTTGAAGTTGAAGAAGATGTTGGTGTGGATGTAGTCTGAGTAGTAGTTGGAATACTAGTTGGATTTGTAGGAATAGAAGATTCATCTTCCTATAATAATTCTTTGACTTTATTGTTCCACTCCTTGATTCCACTGCCATTACTATTTTTCATCAAAAAACACGTAACAACTAACCAACAATATTTCAATTTGTGTATTATACAATATATAAGCCTTTGTCTCCTCATAATAGCCAACGAAAATACATTTCTCTTTCATCATCTAGTTTTTTCCTTTTTTCATGAGGAACATGAGAATAAGCAATACAACCAACGACTTTGAAATGAGCAACACCAGGTTTTCTACCATTCCATGCCTAATATAGAGTCATATTTCACATAGTTCTTGTTGGACATATATTAAGAAAATAAACATATGTAGCTATGGATTCATCCCAGAAAATGTTTGGAAGACTTTTACCATTGAGCCATGCTACTAGCCATTCAACTTTTGTTTGATTCTTTCGTTCGACAACACCTTTCTCTTGGGGAGTACAGCCATCAATTTCCTATATATTCCATTATTTTTGCAATAATTATCAAAATCATTAGAATTGAATTATCCCCCTCTATCTATTTGTAATGTATTTAAAACATAACCACTTTTCTTCTCAATAACATCTTTAAATTGTTGAAAAATAATAAAGGAATCATATTTTTCTTTAATGAAATATACCCATGTTCTTCTACTAAAATCATCCACAAAAATAATAAAATTCTTATTTTGTTGAGTGACAAAGTTTTTATGGGACAACATATATCTCCATGTACTATATCCAATGGTTTTGTTGCTCTCCAATATTTTCCTACTGGAAATGAGTCTCTACGATTCTAATGAATGCATCCTTCACAAACTTGATCAAAATAATCAATAAGAGGCAAGACTTTGACCGTTTGCTTATTATGTAGTAACTTTAAGCCTCTTATATTTAGATTATCATACCTCATATACCATATCCAAGAATCATCATCATAGACAACTTTTAATGCTCTATTTTCTTCATAAGTAAATTTGAAAGAAAATATTTTGTTTTGCAACATATTAATTTTTTCTATAATTTGTTTATGATTTTATTTATCATATATGATGCATTGATTGTTCTTAAAAACAACAAGATATCCCTGTTCAATAAGTTTCCCCACACTCAACAAATTATGTGTGAAACTAGGAACATGTAAGTGATCTAGATGGATATCGGTGGCCACCCAACTTTTCCAACTAGCTCAAAACTGTTTTCTAACAATTTTGGCAATTTACTATTTTTAGCAGTTTTAACTTCTGGGCCCATTTTGAGGGCCTAAATGAAGGTTTTTCAGGATAGAGCTCCTCAATTATAGTTGAAAGCATGATTGAGACCCAAAACTAAATCTCCTTGATGATACCTTTCCAACGGGCTATCACACACCTAAAACAAAGATCATATGCAAAAGTTACGAGCCCGAGAAGTTGATGTACTAACTACCCAAACGGGGCCCACATGACTTTTGGTGCTTCATCTCCTAGGGTTAGGTTTTTGGATGTCTAGGGTTTTTGGCATTCTTCCTTATTGTAAAAATGCCTTGAAAGCCTCATTGTAACCTTCTTCTTGAGAATGCGCTCTGTCGTCACACCTCTTCTCAGAGATAAGTCACCACCATTCTAACAAGCTTGTTTCCGCTGCATTTTACAGTTTCAAATTATTTCGTTATTGAATAGAAAACCAATTTTACTGTATCTATGTTATTTTGTGTTAAGAACATGTTAATAATCTGTATTCATTTCATTCTTCTGATAAAATCTTGATCAACAGTATCTGAGTGGTCTGCTCCTTGTCATCTTAATGCATGTCCCCAACGAGGTCGAAGTACAAAGAGTTGGGTCTCGAGCTTATTTCTCTTGAGGACAGAAGCACTCGCACACCCAAGCGACCTCCCATGGCAGGAGAAAAGAAATATGACGAGACAGGAGATCCTTTCAAACTGTTAATTGAGGAAGCCCTCATGCAACATAGGAACGAGATGATGGATAGTTTCATGCAAATCCTTTGGCGGCTACTAATAGGCGACACATCTTCTTCGAACGGAGGCACCGCCCCCTACAACGTACAAATAAACTTTTATATTCCTATATTTGAAGGTCAAATAGATGCAAATGTTGTAGATAAGTGGTTGAATCTATTAGAAGGGTATTTTTCTATCCATAACTTTTCGAATAGAGAAAATATTACTTTTACACTCCTCAAAGTCATTCCCCATGTCAAAGATTGGTGGGAAACTTTCTGTGAACGAAAGGAAATAGAGGAAACCTCATTATTTTCAGTAACAGCCTCCTAGGAATCCTTGAGGGATGCTATCAAGGAACAATACTACCCTGTCAGAAGTTATGACAGCCTGTATACCAAATGGACCACACTGCGGCAAGAAAGAGACCAAGCAGTGCCAGATTTTACAAATATCTTCCATACCTTGCGCACCAAGTTGAGTATCAAAGATTTAGAGCGAAATATGGTGCTCAAGTATCATGGTGCTATGCATGGATACATCCAGACCGAAATGGAATTTCTGGACATCTCATCCTTGGGCGCGACCTACTGATATGCCATCAAAATCGAGTAGAAGATCAAACAAAAGACGTGGCAATTTGAGACTGGGAACCCCTCACAACAAAAGACAGTAAATGGCGACCCCAACCCACCGAAAAAAGGACAATTCAAAGATGGACAGTATCAGGACAATCAGTCCAAGCCATAATCAAAAGACACCAGAAAGACAAAGAATGATACTGGGAAGTGGTGCGACTTCCATAAGAGCCCTTGGCATAACACTGTTGACTGCCGCTCAAAGCAGTCGTTGGTGGCTGAAGTGAAAGCCTCTGAGTTAGATGTAGATTATGAATCCAAGACAAGACCAGAAAGGGGAAGACAGATCATTGACGTGGAACCCAGTGCCACCATTGCTGCCGCCGAGATCTAGCCTAGTGAACCAGATGAGCCAGAAAAAGGAGAGCGCCTCTTCCATTCACATATGTGGGTAAAAGGCACCCCGCTGCACCTCATCATTGATAGCGGTAGCCAGAAGAACCTCATCTCAGCAGAGGTCATCAAGCAAGTGGCCCTGCCAACAACGTCGCACCCACAACCCTACACCATTCGATGGCTCCTCCAAGAAAGAGATCTCCACGCCATCCAATAGTGTCGACTGTCGTACGACATCAAGCTCTTCAAAGACGAGGTATTGTGTGACGTTGCTCCTCTCGAAGTTTGTGATGTTCTTTTGGGCCAACCTTATTTATGGAAACGTCATGCTATATATGAGTCTAGTCCAAGTAGTGTTATTATTACTTTGAAGAGGAAAATGTACAGGATACCCGAGGCAGACCCAACTAGTGTTATTTCCTTGATCTCTGCTAAGAAATGCAGGAAGGTCATCACTCAGACGGGGAAGTTTTTCTTCTTCATGATTCACTCTTAGAATAAGCGAAATATTGCAGCCACATCTAGGGTCTCTACAGTCGAACTCTCCACACAGCAGAAGTAAGTAGATAAGGTCGTGGAAGAATACTTAGATATCTTCTCCTCACCTACAAGGGTACCTATGCAGTGTCAGGCCAGGCACCCCATTGATCTAACCCCCAACGCAACACTGCCCAATGGGCCAGTCTATCATCGCTCTTTGTTAGAGAATGAGGAGATCAAGCAACATATCAAAGAACTACTCCACAAGGGGCACATTCACCCCAGCTCATCACCTTGTGGGAGCCCAATCGTGTTGGTACAAAAGAAAGATGGAACCTGGCGACTCTGTATTGATTACTGGGCTCTGAATAAAATCACAGTTAGAAACCAGTACCCGATTCAGCAAATCGATGACCTCCTTGATCAACTCATGGGGGGAAAATACTTCAATAAGACTGATCTAAAGTCCGGCGACCATGAGGTCCCGATAGAACAAACAGATGTTTGGAAGACCACCTTCAAGTCAAAGGAAGGCCTTTTTGAATAGTTGGTCATGCCGTTTGGTTTGAAAAATGCTCGAGCCACTTTCATGAGGATGATGGATGATATCCTTTGACCATTCACTAATACTTTTGTAGTGGTGTATCTAGATGACATTCTAATTTACAACAAGACTTGGTCCAAACACTTGCAGCATATTCAACAGGTTCTGCACACTCTGCGGCAGCACAAGCTATACGCCAACTTGGAAAAATTATCCTTCAGCAAGGAAAGGTTACATTACCTGGGCTACATCATTGATCAGCATGGAGCACATGTAGATCCAGCCAAGATCCAATTCATTCATGACTAGCCATCCCCAACAACACTCATTGAGCTTCGGAGCTTCTTAGGCCTTACCAATTTGTACAATAGGTTCATGTTGGGTTTGTCCCATATTGCATGGGCCCTCAACCAAATAAACAGGGGTGGTGGTAAGGAAAAATTTGCGTGGGGTTGGTCCAAACAAAAAGAATTCGATGATTTGAAGCAGTGCTTGTGCTCAACCCTAGTACTTTCACTACCATACCTACAACATCCCTTTGAGATGGAGAGAGATGCTTCATACTATGCTGTGGGCATCATTCTCACTCAGCACGGTCACCTCGTGGCCTATCATAGTGAGACACTGTCAGATATTATCCGTAAGTACCCTACTTAGGACAAAGAAATGTAATTCATTTTGCAAACATGCCGCTAGTGGAGAAATTACATTCTTGGGAAGGAGACATTCATCCACACTAATCATAAGCCTCTGCAGTTCATGAAGACACAGGGAAAATTGCAGAATGACCACCATCAAAGGTGGTCCACATACTTGCAACAATTCCACCTCAACATCAAGTATAAAACAAGAATCACCAATCACATTGCTAATTTCCATGAGACATATGGATGGCCCCAACTCTATGAGACAGACCTTCACTTCACCACCACCTACCAAATGTTGGGTGCAAATGTAGTTGTCCATAATTTCCATCTTTAGGATGGGTTGTTGTGTCATCTGGGCCATATATGTGTTCCATCAAGTGAGCCAGAAAAGCTGATATGGGAACTCCACTACAGTCAGGTGGCAGGACACTTCGTCGTCAAAAAGATAGTGGAGATGCTACAAAAACATTTCTACTTGATGAAACTTCGACATGAGGTCGACAAGTATATCAGGTCCTGCACTGCCTCCACTATTGCCAAACCGACCACTAAGAAACAAGGCCTGTACACCCTTCTTCCTACTCCTGATAGACCATGGGAATCCATCTCAATGGACTACATGTCGGGCCTCTCGTCCACCAAGTGGGGAAATGACTGTGGTTTTGTGGTTGTTGATCACTTTTCTAAGATGGCGATTATGGTTTTCTGCATGAAGAGCATCACAGCAGAGGCCACTGCCAAGCTCTTCTTTGAACGAATCTAGGTACATTTTGGAATCCTACAAACAATTGTCTCAGATTGGGATAGTCGATTTCTTAGCACATTCTGGTCAAGCCCCTGTTCACTGCTGGACACCAAGCTCACCAAATCCATGGCCTTCCACCCCCAGGCAAATGGCCAAACTGAGGTTGTAAATCTAATGATTGTGAATATCCTTCACATGTATAATTCAAAGCACCCTCGCACATGGGATGAGAGCCTTCTCTATGTCCAACATAGCTACAATCGAGCCCCGCATGGCTCAATCGACCACAACCCCTTTCAAGTGGGGTTGGGATTCCAACCATTGAGTCCCATAGATGTTGCACTTCCCCTTACGGTCACCTCGACCGACTCATTTCCTACTCCAACTGAAGCTAACAAAGCTACCCGGTTCATTCAGCTGATCCAGCACATCCACCAACAGGTTCGGGATATCCTAAAGAAGTCAAATGACAAGTACAAATAATGCCATGATCAACATCGGGTGCCACATAGGCCACTGCCAAGCTCTTCTTTGAACGAATCTNCCATGATCAACATCGGGTGCCACATAAGTTTCAGGTGGGTGACAAAGTTTGGTTGCACTTGCAGAAAGAATGCCTTACAAGACCCCATCAGAATCTTTGCCCACTACGTTATGGGCCATACACTATCACCAAGGCCATGGGGGATAATTCTTTTGATCTCAACATTCCTTCTTTCCTTGGCTTGCACCCAGTATTCAACATGGATCTCCTTCGCCCTTATTTCCCACCATTATTGGACACCTCAGAAGTAGCAGAACAACTGAAACCAATAGAGCTCCACCCCGACTGCATACAACAGGCATCTAATGATCAGATTGTAGACAGACATATCAAGGGCACTCGACAACAAAGGGTCCAACTTTATCGAGTCATGAAAGCAGGGCAGCTCCTGCACCAAGGCAAGTGGCTCACCCAGGGCCAAATTCAATAGAAATTTCCTCATATGATGGGGGACCTCAACAAAATGGAGACCATTGCTTCCTAAGGAGGGAGGATTGATTGAGGTGGACATCGATGGCCACCCACCTTTTCCAACTGGCTCAAAACAATTTTCTGACAATTTTGGCAATTTACTATTTTTAACAGTTTTAATTTCCAAGGCCATTTTGAGGGCCTAAATGAAGGTTTTTCAGGATCGGGCTACTCAATGAATCATACCTCATATATCATATCCAAGAATCATCATCATAGACAACTTTTAATGCTCTACTTTCTTCATAAGAAAACTTGAAAGAAAAGATTTTGTTTTGCAACATATTAATTTTTTCTATAATTTTTTTATGATTTTATTTATAATATATGATGCATTGATTGTTCTTAAAAACAACAAGATATCCCTTTTCAATAAGTTTTCCCACACTCAACAAATTATGTGTGAAACTAGGAACATGTAAGTTATCCAGATGGATATCGGTGGCCACCCACCTTTTCCAATTGGCTCAAAATAGTTTTCTGACGATTTTGGTAGTTTACTATTTTTAGTACTTTTAACTTCCAGGCCCATTTTGAGGGCCTAAATGAAGGTTTTTCAGGATAGAGCTCCTCAAGAATACCTAAAGGTATGATTGAGCCCCCAAAATGAATCTCCTCGACGATGCCTTTCGAACGGGCTATGACACGCCTAAAACGGAGATCATATGCAAAATTTACGACCCTGGGAAGTTGATGTACTAACTTACCCAAACGGGGCCCACATGGATTTTGACGCTTCATCTCCTATGGTTAGGTTTTTGGACGTCTAGGGTTTTTGGCATTCCTGCTTATTGTAAAAATGCCTTCAGAGCCTCATTGTAACCTTCTTCTTGCGAATGCGCGTTGTCGTCACATCTCTTCTTAGAGATAAGCCACCACCATTCCAACAAGTTTGTTTCCACTGCATTTTACAGTTTTAGCTTATTTTGTTATTGAATAGAAAACCAATTTTACTGTATCTCTATTATTTTGTGTTAAGCACCTGTTAATAATCCATATTCATTTCGTTCTCCTCATAAAATCCAGATCAGTAAGACATCATTAACATGTTTTACTTGGCCTTGCTTTGTTTTTATTTGATTGTTCCTTTACCTTTAACTTCCATTGGTTTGTGATCTCCCAAGAGTACTTTTGACTTTGTATATTAGTATATCATGACAAATATGTCTTTTTTTCCATTCATATGATTGTTACAAGCAGTATCCAAAAGACATACTTCCTTGGAAAGCTTGTTAGTTGGATCAGAAGCCGAAAAAAGAGTGCCCACATGTCCCTTTTCCTCAGAAAAATTAGTGTGTTGCTTTGTGTTTTCCAACAATTATGTTCATAATGTCTGAATCTGTTATAAGAAAAAAGATTTCACTTTGGATTTTCCAAAATTTTTACATCCAACATTTCTATGATTATCTCTTCCTTTGTTTTTTTCATTAAAAAATCTTTGTCGACATCTGCCTCATCTATTTGCTTGTCCTCTTTGTCATCCAAAAGTGTTTATAGCTTGCTCACAGGAGAAATTCTCAACTTTTTAACTTCTGTCTCTCGAAATATTGTATTCTCCTTGAAAATATTGCTCAAGAGATTTTTCCATTGAAAGATTTCTTGTGAAAATCAAATCATCAACATATAAGCATACAATCAAGAGATTACCTTCCTAATTTACCTTTATATACAGAGTTGGATCACTTGGACTCATGTTGAGTCATTCACTATTCAAGTATTCATCAATTGTCCTATACCATACTTTGGGTGCTTGTTTCAATCTATATAATGTTTTATTTAACCTGTAGACCTTACCTTATTGTCCATCAATCTCATATCCTAGAGGTTGTTTCACATAAACCTCTTCTTCAAGAAAACCATTTAAAAATGCAGATTTTACATCCATCAGGTACATGCACAATTTATTGTGAGCATAAATGGATAACAAGGTGAAAAAGTTTCATTATAATCAATATTGAGTTGTTGACTGAACCCCTAAGTGACAAGCCTTGCCTTGTGCTTCTCAACTTCACCTTCAACATTTAACTTAGTCTTGTAAATCCATTTAACACTAATACAATTTCTATCTTTATGAAAATCTACAAGTTCCCAAGTGTTATTCGTTTATATGGCATCAATTTCTTGATTCATGGCTTCTCCCCAAACTTCTTTCTTAACAACATCATCAAAATTTACAACATCATATGCAATTAACGAAAACTTTGAAACTTAATCTACTTCATCATTTTTCTCATATAATTCTCTTAAAATTATAGTCTTCTGACCTCTAATTTTGTTTCTTAATGAATCTAAAGTAGGATTTTATTCATCACTTACCTGTGATCCTGTTTCTTGTCCACCATGACGTGATGGCTCCCCCATTACGAAACTGCAGAAATAAATTTCTCCATGTGATTCTTTGCACGCATACAATTCTCACACAAGCTTGTTGGTTTTTGAATACTGGGAAACCCCTTCACCATTTGCTTCTTCCGTAGCAAATCTAAACCTCCAAAATGTAATGACCAAATCTGAAATGTCATAACCATGACTCATCCAAACATTTAGCTTTATAAGCATTCAAAGAATCCGTCAAATCATTTCTCAATAATAAGTGGAAACATTCTATTCTTTGTCATCTCTACTATGACAATCGACTGCTTACTTAGATACTTATCATAAATTGTACATACCTTGTTTTTGAAGAACACTCTACACTTTTTCTCTATCAATTGTCCAACAATTAACAAATTGCATTTCATACAAGGTACATAATAAACATAATCAATTTTTATTCTTTCATCATTCTTAGCATAAACATGAATCACACATTTACCATTAACTCTTACCTTACTGTCATTACCCAACTTTACCTCAGACTGAATATTGGTATCTAAACTGGAAAACAAGTTTTTATTTCCAGTCATGTGGTTGCTACATCTGATGTCCAAAAACCAAACTTCATTTGAACTTTCGTGGGTGACATTACAAGTCAAAAACATAGGATTTTGATCACCCTCTCACTCCTGTGTCATGTGTGCAATACTTTCCAAAATCTGCTTGCTTCTTCCAACACTTGTTAGCATAATGTCCAAATTTATTACAATAATAACATTGTCCCTTAGATTTATCATGCCTCTCATTTCCTTGTTTCTAAGATTTGTTGCTACTCCCCCTTAAGCTAGGAGGATTCTGCTGAGTCTTCTCCTCAGATTTTCAATTATTTTTGTTGTGTCTTTGACCAATAAATCAACCTCCTCTTCCTCTTCTACTAGACCTTCCTCTCCGTCTACCTCTAGTAACATGAGGTTGAGATTTGAAGGCATTCTCTAATGGATTATCATATCTAGACATTCTTGATTCATGAGCAATTAGAAAACCAGTTAATTCATCAATATGCATAAGACTAATATCTTTAAACTCTTCTATGGCTACAACTACGGATTTAGACTTCTTTGGAAAAGATCTAAGAACTTTCTCAATTACTCTCTTGTGTGATAAGTCTTCACCATACTTCCTTAGGTGATTCAAAACATTCATTACTAGCGTCATGAAACTATCAACTCACTCTTTGTCCTTCATCTTCAGATTTTCAAACCTTGAAAGTCTTCACCTTGGATACACCTTGATAGCTAGTTTCAAGAATGTCCCAAGTTTGCTTTGAAGAAACTGAACTTGACACCTTCGGAAATATTCTTTCAGTTAGGCCTTGTTGAATAAGACCGATGGCTTTGTTGTCTTTCTTTCTGCTATTCTTTAACAAAATCCGCTCAACATTTGTCAAATTCATTTATGTTGCTTGGTCAACAGGCTCTCGATACCCAATAGTAACAAACTCTCAAAGATGATACCCAATAGTAAAAAACTCCCAAAGATATTGAGAGCGAAGAATTCTTCTCATTTTGATAAACCAATAATCATAATTTCTTTCATTCAAAATAAGAATATATGGCTGAGCCAAATTACTCTTTGTAGCCATTTCAGATTATATTCCAAATCACTATATTCTATTACAACGAGGAACTAAAAATATTATTAGCTCTGATACCACAATGAAGGATCCACACGAGTGCTTCAGAAAACAATGAACATATATTACACGAGTTTCAGCACTATGTAACAACACCTGTAAGCTACATCCATGTGTTGCAGCAACGTGCTTCAGTAGTGTGTTTCAGCAGCGCCTGTAATCTACAGCCAGATGTGTCAACAACCTATTTCAGTTTATAACAGTAGACTAAAAACTCATGTTACAGTAGCATAATAACTACAACATAAGGATTCAAATGAAGTTTTCACATAGTAAATAGAGTATGCATATTACAACAATAACTTACACTGTAACAAATCTGAATATCATAATGGGTTTACACAGAACTAAAGTATAAAATCATAAAGTATAACTACAACATAAGGATTCAAATGAAGTTTTCACACAGTAAATAGAGTATGCATATTACAACAAAATAACTTACACTGTAACAAATCTGAATATCATAATGAGTTTAAACAGAAACAAAGTATAAAATCCCCTAATAACACTCTCAAAATACTCTGTCAATTTCTATTTCTTCTTCATTAAATAAATAATTCGAGAATAAATTTATGAGAGGTGATATCTCTTCAAAATTTGATGGGCTGAGATAACCAGTCTTTTTGACTGTGGAATGACTAATTTTCTGACAACAAAGGTAAAACATTAAAGCAATCCTTGATATCTCTTTTAATCTTTTGTTTAAACAAAGAACAACAATGTTTAAGCCGTTCTCAAAAGTGATTAATTTTCTGACAACAAACGTCAGACATCAAACCAATCCTTGATATCTCTTTTAATCTTTTGTTTAAACAAGGAACAACAATGTTTATGCCGTTCTCAAAAGTTTGAATCTCCAGTAATCATTTCGATATCAAAACCGACGGTGATTAACACTTGTATGAAAACCTCGGAAATACTTTAATTCTTTTTTATATCAAACTTTGGAACTATGCTTTTCGAAATCTAAAGAACCTTCACACGTAATTATAAAGGAAGATACGTATACTTTCGAGCTGTCAATATAGTTTATTTCTATATATTTTTAATATGTCAACATAAATTTATTTATATATATTTAAAAATAGATATCAAATCTAATAATTGTATCTATTTCAATATAAACGAATCCTTCTCTATGCAACAGTAATGAAATCGACTTGTGGAGAAAAGGATCTCTAAGTTGGGTGGTTCAATTCTCGATCATCTGGATTTATTTAGTTATATTTTCACGTTATTATCCTGCATAACTTTATTATATCGTATTGGATATACCTTTTACTCCATATTAGTTGCCAGTTGATCATAGATTTGTGCATGTTTTATGAAGTATTATATTTGATATGCGAGTTTTTTTTTAATATTTAGAAACATGTGTTTTACATTTTATTGATTAATAAAGTACTTTATGCTTACATATTTTATGTACATTAATGATTTCCTTCTTTATGTGTATTAATGATTTCCTTCTATTTAGTTTTAAATACATGTGAATTGTCACTAGATGCAATCCACGAATAGCAGTTAATTTAAACCATAATTGCGGGGTTAGAACGTGAATTCACGCTTCCTACGTGTGTGTTCTTATTATATTAATCATATCTGTTTATTTTTTGTCATGTGAATTAGACTTTGTATTTAGGTTTCCAGAAACAGTGTTTCAATATTTTGAGTTGTAGTGTTTTAGTAAAGATAAGTGATATGTTTTGAGTTCTAGTGTTTTAGTAAAGATAAAGATAAATGATATGTACCACAATTAAGTTAATAATTAATAATATGTTTTTTCCATGTAAATTGAATAGTAAATAACATGGTATAAAAAACAAAAAGAAAATAATATACACGAATCATTTTCTCATTACATTACATGATACATATTATATTGAACGGTTATTTTCTTCTGGTTAAAGGGTTGCCTTTCTGTTTTGACTCTTTGCCCTGGTTCAAAAAGCCTTATTATCTCTTTTATATGAAAGGTTATTTCCAAGAAGGTCATTCACAAGCCATTAGAATGTAAATTTGCATGTTCAAAGATCAATACGAGTATAACTTCCTTGCGATTATTACAAAATAATACTAAGTCGTATTGTCTTCACCTAATAAGAATTTAATGGAGTCGGATCACCTGCACCAAATTTGATCGAAGGCAAAGACAAATGGACTCTAAGGTGAGAATCCGATTGGGATGTGATAGCATACTGCACTCTACTTACTCATAACCTTTAAAAACACTAGGTTAGGGTTAATATAATTGTCACCACAAGACATGGACTACTGATTTCATTTTTTTCATCACGTGGCTGCTACTGTCATGCTTCTTGTAAATTGAGATATTTGTTTTTCAAAGTGGGATGGACTTTTTAAAAGTTAGTAATAACCAACTTGTTGGATAACATTAAATGCTGTTGATGATATATACATAGTTCAGCATATATACCAAAAATATATCTAAGCATATATATTAAGGTGATTCCAGAATATATATACCAATGACTGCAACATTGAATGTTGTAAAAAAAACTAATTATTACCTTTCTGATCCTCCCTCAAAGGGAATTCTACATGTTAAAAGCTGTACACTTAAACACGATTGCAACTTTTTATCAATAATAATTATAATCCGTCTATGAACGGAACGCAAATAAACGGAGTGAGCCCATTGTCAATAAATCAAAAGGCGTGTGAATCTCTTTTGAAAAGTTTAGTATTCCATAATAATATTATTTGAGTTATTGAGAAAAAATATTTTGATTTAAATTTGAAATTTTTTTTATAAAAAATATTCTTAAGTTTTAAGATTTTGTTTTTTATTGTTAATTTTTTTTTATGATTTTAAGATTTTGTTTTTTATTTTTAATTTTTTTTATGAGTTTTGTTTAAAATTTGTTTAAAAATTTAAAAGAATGGATGGAGTTGCAGATTTTAATAGTTAAAATTACATATTTCAAGTATATTGTGGATTTTTGAGGATGCTGAATTGATTTATACATTATTTAAACAATGTAAAGTTGATATTTCGAAAACTATATTTAAACAATGTAAAGTTAATTTTTTTTTTTATATAAGTAAGAATTTATATATAAGGAGCCTTCAAAAAACCCGAGTTACAAAGTGTGCAGTAGTGCAGTAGTGTTGTACTGTAATAACTGAACTACCCTATGGGGAAATCAGTTCAGCCAGTCGGTGTTGGGATCAAAATGACTACCAGTCTTACAAAAACTGAAAAACAGAGCGAAAAGGTAAACTAAAGTCATAAGTAAAACACTAATATTGGTCTTCATGAGGCCACAAAAGACCCGTGTGATGGTCATACACTTGTCTTGTAAGTTGGCCAGCCACGCGGAGAGGTGGCGTAGGTTGCAAGGTCCCATGGCTCCTCTTCGATAGTTGCCCCTCTCCATTCCATTTGCTCATGCGTGTCAGCGTTCGAGTCACCCATTTCTAGTGTGTTGTCGGGCCATGTGCCTCCCACTTCCCTGGGCTCATGCAAGCCTAGTCCTACTGCAACGTATGCCCCAGGAATTTCTCCTTCGGTGGGCGTGTATTCCTCGTCCATGGCCACATGCATGGCCTACCCAGAGTCACCACCTCCCGTGGGAAGCCCCCTTTCACTTGAGTCTCCTATATGTGTGTGCTCTACTACCCTCGTTGCTTCTAGTGTGAAGTCGAAGGCCCCCTAGAAGGTGGAGAGGATTTGGAGGAGCGCATAGGTCTTCCCATCCAGTAGCTCCAGCCGAAACTGAAGGTCATCTAGGCCGTGTCGAAGCTCGAAGACCATCCCATAGAGAATGGCCAAGCTATCCTGCAATTGCGAGTCTGGGATTGAATCTGAAAAGGAGTGTGGTGCACGATAACATTCCTGTAGAAGAGGTGGTGCTTCCAAGGGTGGGCGAGTGGAGGAGGCCTCTGGTGGAGCCGGTCTGCTAGCTGGTGAATTTGGTGGTACTGCAAGAGGCACCCAAGATGAGGAGGCTCTGTCAAGGATGGGTCCTGAGGGAAACCAGAGCAAGCTATCAGAGAGTGCCAACCCCTCAAGCCGGGAAGCGGGAGGGGAGGAGGTGGTGAGTGGTTCTTGTTCATACTATGAGGAATGCGAGGAGTGCAAGGGGGACGACCTAGGGGAGGAGCTCAGAGAGGTTGCAGGCACCCTAGCGAGGACCAAATGAGGTCGCAGTGGTTGCCAGGGTGGGCCTCTCCTTGGCTCTCCTCTCTGTCTCAACATTCTGATGGTCTAGGGGAGAAGGTGAGCGTAGGAAAAGATCCCAGATGGTCGAGGAGGAGCTGGAGAAAAATCCGATTCTAGGAGAGTGCAACGAAGGAGGGAGGCTAGAATGAGGCATGGCTTCGCAGATGATGAAGAAGAAGGCGATGTTGCATGCGCAGAGTAATGAAGCATTTGATGAGAAGAGCCATGGAGGG
>JASDQU010714422.1:0-25318 GCA_032191745.1 Picea mariana
CTATAGTAGTTGTATTTAAGAAGAAGATATACAAGTCTCATTTATTTACATGATTTACAAGATGTGAGTTTTAATCAAAACTTACGAAAATCGATGTGAAAAATGATTGCTTCTAGGAAGTAGATAAAGAAAGCATATAAAAATATTTATTGCTTTTCTTTTATAAATTTAAAGAATGTTGCAAAAGAAAGTTAATGAAACATGAACATGTGGATAGTCAAAGTTGAACCATACATTCTAGTTTCAATGATATGTAAATGACAGAAAAATACAAAGAAGCTATCATGTCAGTGAATTAGTGAGGTGTATCCAAGCATCTGCATGAGTGGTGAACATCCAACTGCCATGTCCAAGACAGAAATATGCAATGAACCTTATGATTGTTCTAAATAAATTCAGAACATATATTGGCAGCTTTGGTTTTAATGATAGAAAAGGAAACACAAACATAAACCTATGATCTCATAATTATACATGATTACAACAAGATAAATCTAGAAGCAATCTATGCATTTTATCATTCAATTTAAAAACTCAAAGATAAATCCCATTATTTAAATTGAAGATATAATCACAACATTTGTTTTTTGATGAAGCAAATGATAGATGGTGTTTATAATATAAACCTCCTACACATCATAGATCATTTAATTTAAAGATATCAAACCTACACATGTAACAAGATTAAAAAAAACATAAATAACAACATTATAAACAAAAGGCTAAAGCCAAAATGCATATATGTCATTCTATTAAGTTTTTGGAATCAGTTGTCCATTCTGTAGTCCTGGAAGAAATGTTTTGGATAATAGACTTTAAAGATTGAAAAAATTAATACATAAATGATAATAATTAACCATGTATTGATAAAAAAGACTAAGTCTATTTAAATCAATGCATAATCAATTATTCAAAGAATATGAATATATTATAATGAAAATAAAACCATTTTACTTACAGGACAAAAGCCATTAAGCAACCTAGAATTCCATATTCTTCTTTGAAAATATTCGTACATTCTCCCGAAGATTCCAGTCATCCATTACTCCATTTGAAAAGAAATAAAAAAAGTTTACAAAAGATATAATATACAAAAGAGAAAGGATAAAAATCCTCCTCTCCAATTTCTGGATCCTCATGTCTCTGAACTTTCTCATATATTTATACAATGAATGAACAGTCTAAGCGTCACTATTAATTTCCACCACCTGAAATTTGCCTCTAAAAGAGACCCAAATATCTATCAAATCGTGCATTTTTTTGGGAAAATCTCTCTGGGGAAGGTAAATGGGTCCATTTTGGTTCTGGGTTTTCAACCGTTTCTTCAAATTCCACACGGTTTGGCTGCAATCAATTCTGCAAAATCATCTGTCTGATCTTGACGCCTTTCCAAATTTTATCTGTTGTTGCTCATAAAATTATTTGTAGCAATCCAAAATTATTTTTGGATCAATCATTTTGAACGTATTTGGATAATAAAATCAAGCCATGATCAGATACGCATCAAATATTTGATAATAGAAACCTGTGAAACAAAAAGAAACCTAAATTAATAACCTAAAAATTGTGAATAAAACAAAATCTAGAAAAATAAAAAATGAATTTAAACTAACTGTAACTTATAAACAAACATTGTTTATAATCTGTTTTCAAATATGATCTAGAAGCTTCAAGTTGATGGAGAAAAAATATTAATTTTAGTTTTTTAACAAAATCAAACAAATGATAGATAATTCTTTTATTATTATTATTTTGAAATGAGATGCAAAATGAAAAAAAAATAAATTAGTTAATTAATATCACCAAATGATTTCATGAAAATGAGAAACCAACCAAGATATTATTTGATGAAGTATTTAACACATTATTCAAAATAGTCAAACTTGCTAATGAGCAAAAGAATGAACACATAATCATAATATAAATGAAAGTAAATATTTGATAAAAATTAATGTATTTGTTTAAATTAAGATTTTTATGCTTGTTTCTAACTTTTGACATATACTCTTGTAATAAATGTCTCATACTAAAGTGAATGTCTTAAGTTTGTCTCAAAGCAATCCAAGGAATGGAACTATTTGAAAAGGTTGATTCTATAGCTCATTATAATTATCAAGATTCTAATATGGGCCCTTTAAATTTTGTAAAAATATAGGAGGAGTTGTTGGGGCCCAATAGTACTATGGCATACAAATTGGAGTTGCCTACATCTTCACGAGTACACCTAGTTTTCCATGTTTCATGCTTAAATAAGGTTATAGGCAACAAGATTCCAGTTCAAACTATATTTCCAGAACTTGATGAGGAAGGAAAAATCATATTGGAGCCTGAAGCCATCACTGACACAAGAATTCGCCAGCTGAGGAATAGATCCATTTCAGAGTATCTCATTAAATGGAGGAAACTACCGGCTGAAGATTCCACTTGGGAAGATGAGTCTTTTATACAAAAGCATCGAGAGTTATTCAAGCATTGTGGACAACACTTGTCTCAAGGGGAGGGGCATGTTAAGCCCTAATATTGGCTCATTACCCCTTAATTGGGGCATATTATATTAGTAATGTTATTTTATTTATGTTGGCTTTAGGCCATTAGTTGTAATTATACCTCCTATTCTCCTATATATACCAAGGATACATTTTCATTTTGAATCATCTTGTACTTGAACATTTTAAGTGGGGTAAAAGGAGGTTGCCCCCTCAAAGAGGCTTATTATCTAAAATTATCTCTTTTTCAAGACGTTGAGTACTTTTTCTGAGGTTTTTTAGAGGTTTGTCCTCAACAAACAAGAAACATAAGCATATGGTAATAATATATAATGTTAGCACATTCAATAGCATAATCCATCAACATTCATAAAAAATATGCCCAAGGAATAAAAATTAAAATATTTGCAAGATATTAATTAGATGAGAAAAGAGTATTTCTATTAAAATGTAATAAGCAGAAGTGAATGAATTACAAACTTTCGTGTTGGCATGGTTCAGAACCGAGAAACTAAGTCTCTTCATGTTGGGCCTCCACCACTTCAATCTTCTACCAAAGGCAAGCTCATATAAGAGAGACAATGAGGTTCTCAATCAAGTAGGGAAGAGCTTGGGGGATGAACAATGTGTTCAGACTTAAAAGGATAAAGGGATGCAGACTCAATATGAAGTGAATAATTTCTCTAGAGTAACTTTTCTCTCAAAGTTGAATTATTCTCCTCTTTTCCATAACTCAGATTTGGCCCATTTATATCCTTCAAGTGGAACTGAAGGGCCAAGTTAGAACATTTCCAGTATATGGAAGGTCAAGGATCATGGATCTCGTGATGTGACGTGACATGGAAACCCGACACCATTTTTTAAATTTTGGGCACAAAACCCGATGTACACAGGCTGTAGTGGTGCAACCCATGTATGCACATGATGTATAATAGTTAGGGCGCGTATATGTGGAAAAATATTGTTTTTAGCTCTGGGATTTGCAAAAAGGGAATTTAAGTATGCATAGGAAAATCGAATAAGGCCTTCTAATAAAATTTACATAGGGTGAGGAAAATCTTACTATAATAGATTCCCCCTAATATGTGAGGTTAGAGGAGTATCTACGATGGTTGAAATACATTATAATACCCAAAAGTGGAGTAATGGGGACCCAACTAGATGGACTAGTTTCTCATGAGAATATTACATTCTATACTGAGTTTGTGAACATGGCTATTAATTTGAATTACACAACAGATTCATGTGAAAATATACCAAACAGTTGTTCATGGCCATGAATAGGCAATACAAAGGTGGCTACATGCCAAAGGCTTTCATAGTCATGAACAAGGACAAGTAAAATCAGTATTAAAATTAATCTGAAGATATTTGTATACAATGGAGTACAATCTGATCTCCCATGATCACTGAAGTCACATAGGTACTGGTCCAATGAAACATAGCAACAACTCAAGAAAGTTGTGACTATAAACTGATGTCTTCAAGTCTTCTACACGTTCCTTCAAAGGTGCAAGTCTACATCGTGTGAATAAAGAAGTTGAGTTCGAACAAAATGAGACTTATTTTGATTACCGGTCATTAAGGTATACCGTTAACAAACACGAGACAACCTTTTGATAATGAAAGTAGGTATCAAGGAAATGAGTACATTCTTACAAGTGTGAATAGAGGTGTCGAGGTCGAACACTTGAAGAATCCATTGATCAGGGGCCATTGATGTATTCCCAACTGTTGATGGCAAAAGAACCTGCCACTAATGACTGCAAGCCTTTAGGTACTCATAGGACTCTAGGTCTTGTCTCCAAAATATATGGGTTGAAGTCAATGGAAGGAGACCTCTTGAAAGGAGAGAATTGAGGCATCTCTCATCATTCAGCATGAGGTACAAAGAAGGAGCTTCATTATTTGGAGGAAATCGAATGAAGAACATGTTCACAAACCAATGACCCTGTGCATCTTTCGCTTGTGCCAGATGCAAGAGGTACACGAAAAAGACCCTCTGAATAGAATCCAATAAGGGAAAATGATGGCAAAGGTGAGGAAACCACCAATAAGGCTAATGGCATCCAACATACTACATGAATCCCAATGTGTGAATAGATTTCTTATTGTTGAACACAAGGGAAACCACCCAGTCAATGACCAATGATGAAATGTTGATTGTTGGGTTCAAGGTTACCTACCGATGATGAAAGTAGGACCATGGTGCACAATAGGACTACAACTTCATGTAAATCTGAGACAAACTGAGGTTATGGCTGACATCCAAAGTCAAGAGTTCTAAGGAATGCCTGACTCAAGTTGATAAACATCCTTTGAACAAGAGAATGAGACATATGGAAGACTCTGGCAACATAGACTGAATGATGAAACTTTGAGATCCAGGAGGCATCAATCAAACTCTACATAGGGACTGGAAGAGGAACCAGTTGGGGGAGTAAACTCTCTGTAACGAGCTCAACTTCCTAAGGACATGATAAACCCAAAATTGATTGAGATGTGGACTCAAAAAATTTGTGCTCTATTCAAAGGCGACATGACTGTTTCCATTATAATATAATATTCTTTTCCCGCCTGTCGTTTTTTATTTTTTCATATTCAAATGAATGTTATGTTACAGAGGAGGAAATGAGTGTCGCAAGTAAGCAATCCAGTTCCAATAATGGAACATACCTATGTTCAATGTAAGGAGGTGCATGCAGGAGATGGACACTCGGGGGAATGTTTCCTCTTGGGTATATAGGGTGTCAAGATACAAAGGATATAAACAAGGCTCTTCTTGGCTGATGATACAAACTTCTGAGATGAAAGGATTATAATGCAAAAGAGAGAACCAAAAATAGGCTCAATACTGTAAGCAAGAGAATGATATGCAATTACAACTTAATGCCAAAAAATGTCCTTTTTTCGTAATCTTAGTCTACTTGGTTTGAAAAAGGGATAAAATTGCACCAAATAGACATCCTTTCAAATCCACATTATGAGTGTCAAAGAGAAAATTTCACTCGGAAATCTTTTCATTTTTTGATAGAGTCAGAAAAGAGCTTAAATCATACTCATGACCTTTCAAATCCAATTAACGAGTGTGAAAGAGACAAGTTCACTCAACAATATTTTCTCTTTTTAAAAAAGTTGGAAAAGAGCTTAAATCAGACTTGTAAGGGGGTTTCTAGGTGGCATTTCATGGGGGAGGCCAAGGCTCCCATGTAGAATTTCTGTGAAAGGTTAGTAGCTTACGAATAACTGACACAAGCTTGGGAAAACCTAATGCTTTCCAAGTAGAGGTGGATAAAGTGCTAGCAGAGGTTACCTTCTCAACAATATATCAGAGAACACATCTTGTCTAAAAATGCATAGGAGAAGGTATTTAATACCTTACAATACCATCCCAATAAAAGGGAACTTCTCCAAGACTTGGAGGGAGAGTACTCGGGGAAAGTAAAACTCTCTCTTGTTCAAAAGGTACCTGGCTAGAAATGTTAATGGCATGGTCAAAATATGTCTCACTCCTTAAAACAAGAGTGGGGCTAGGTGATGATTGCATCAGGATGAATTTTGTGTCAATCAAAGGAGAAATGGAATGTTGGGAAACCAAAGAAGACTCAGAACCCGAAGGGCCCCCAGGCAAGGACCACGCTTCTTGTACCACAGTAGTAGTAGGGCACAAATGAGTAAGGTGATCTCCTTTGCAAAGCCTACAAAGGAACTTGGGCTTACGTATTACACTTCCATGCTTATCAATCATATGAATTCCCCCAACGTCATTCACAATGGTTTGTGACATGTGCTCAACGTAAATGAAACAGGCTAGTGGTTCATCCCCCACATAATGTACAGAGGTTGGCGATGAGTCTCCAACACAGTTGGCTAGAGTTGGAGATGTTATATTGGTATGAATCATGGCGACTAGAGTTGTGCCCCCAACATGAATTGCAGCGGCTGGTTGCTGGCCTTCAACATGGCTTGCAGAGGTTGTTGACCAATATCCAACATGACTAGTACAGGTTGGTGATGGAATTCCAGTGTGACTTGCAGGGACTGGACTTGTGGCATTTGAGACCAAGGTCCAGGGAAATACTGGTTTGGAGATATTGCAGGCTAGGAAGGATTATGGTCTACACCCTGTCCCTTCCTGTAAAGGTAGTATCCTCTACCTAATAGATCCATATAGGTTTGTATGAGAATCATCAATGAATAATATGTCTATGATGAGACAAAGGCATGACACGGGTTACTCAGGTGAGGATATATATTTCCCCCATACAAAGGGGTTTCGTGAAGGGGGTAGCCAGTACCATAAAATTGATTCCCTCCGTATGACATACCAGAGGACATATGGAGACCCACCATGGGAAGAGTGTTCATAGGAAATGACATAGTGGATGAAGGATACATTAATGGGGTGTAATAAATAGAATAACCATGCATTTGAGCACTTTCTCCTGGAAGGATGAAGCCTAGATTGGATTTGCAAGAAGGGAGATTTGAACCTCCCACAGTGAGATTCATTTGAGGGATAAGACTCCTATCAAATGAAGACGCATACAATGGATCCATCGTTCCCCCGGATCCAAAACCAGAATTCATATAGGAAGACGAGGGAGAGGATGGAAAGGGTGAAGGAATATCAAGAGGAAAATTATTAGAGACCCAAGGCATTGACTGAGTATCATAGTTTTCCATACCGTTATGAAACATAGATGGATTTGTCCCCATGAAATGAGTGAATGTCAAGGGGGAGGTAGCATTAAATGAGGGAGCCAAAGGGACTCCACTATCCATGATAATGAAAACTCACGACACAATACAAAATCCTCAGGTCAACTAATAATCAAAGAGCACACCAAAATAAAACAAAAGGCAAATATGCACACAAACAAAATAAAGTGGCTGAAAGGGGCCTCCCTCCCTAAAGTAGGTATGCCTCGCCCAAGAGGGGCCTGATACTCTCGGCTAAAGATCAAAGGTATCAAGATCAATTATAAGGGCCCTCGTGGGCTTAACAACCAGTCAGTTATATCCCCCTGGAGAGGTAATCCTCCATAAAGGTTGTGTGTTTTCCGACCCTTATCTGACCCAGGGTACCTGCAGAATAACCCCTTCAAGTAACCTATGTGGTACCTATGTCAAGAAACTAAGCAACCACTATATAATCAATGCGCAGGTGAACATTCTAGGTCAGGTCCACTGTATGGGCAAGGTAACAAAGACCAAAACCTTGAAAGCACCACCTCTCACAAAGGTAAAGGTACTAGAAAGATCCCCATATACGAATAGATCCAAAGAATTATATCTAATTCTAAGAAGGTATTGAGGGCACATCCCTTCAACCAACCTCACACGACCTCGTGCTTAACTTCAATGTAAGCAGAGCCTCCTGACATCACCAATTATACAATGGATTTCACCACTCCCTTATTCAGACAGCCTTGGAGAAGTTTACTCACAAAATCTTATTCCAAGGCTCTAAATCCTAAGTTAGTTTGTGCACCCTAGAAAATAAAATCCTTTCTAATCAATTTTAAATTATCAGCGTTGTTTTTAGTGGCCTTTCTTACTCCAAAAAGGTGTGGTAGTGAAACTAATGATGTTATGACTCGACAAGTAAAATAAATGAATATGAATAAAATGCAAAGTCCTAACTTCAATTCCCAATAAATGATATGCTTTTCAAAATGCAATTTCCAATTTAGTTCTGCAATTCCAAATAAGTTGCAATTTTTCTTTACATGTACTAAGATCAATGATAAGAACCAAAAAGATCAAATTCCGTCAATGAAAAATGCCTAATATTTTTGTATTTTCAATATAAAAGAATGAAAATGCAAGGACTGAACAACAGCTTGATATAAAAATTCTATTGTATGTAAACATAGACAAACCAAGTAGGATATCAAGAAGAAAACACCCAGCCCAGGATGCAAGAAAAATCAAATGAAAAGGATGATGAGAAAGGAACCGCCTAAAAATTCAACCAAAGAAAGGTTTCCTATCATTCCACAGACACTTAACAGTCATAACAGAGACCCAAGAAGACTCACCAACCATCAAAACTTACCCAGCAAACGTAAAACCCAGCAACCCAACATAAAAGGATGATGTATGCTACTGTTCAGGAGAAATATGCATATATACGCCTCGTTCATAAGGAAAGCACGGGTATGTACACGACTGTCAGTTAAAAACCTGTGTATATGTGTTAAAACACAACCATGCCAAGGAGAAGGCTAATAAAATTAGACTTAGAATGAACAGAGACTGTCAAGAAGTCATACGATAATAAACTCAATATAAATGAGAGAAATCAAAGGAGAAAAACACTCCAAACCCCGAAAACAAGATTTTATCCCCAGTATGGTCCTTAATTCTGTTACAAGGAAAATATCTCTATGGCTAGGGGTAAACCACAACAAGCGGAAATGATTGCAGAAATCAACTCTAATCTCAGATATGTTGTATAAACAAATATTCTAACAAGACAATATAAAAGGCCTACCTCATCCAGACATTCGATGAAGTCCACCATTGAGCACATGCCTCAAAGCAATACACTTGCAACTTGTCCTCAACAACCAAGAAACACAAGCATATGGTGATAGTATAAAATTTTATCACATTCAATAGTATAATCCATCAACATTCATAACAAATATGCCCATGGAATAACAATTCAAATATTTGCAATATATTAATTGGACAAGAAAATAGTATTTCTATTAAAATTTAATCAACAGAAGTGAATGAATTACAAAATTCTGTGTCAGCACGGTTCGGAACTGAGAAACTAAGTCCCTTCTAGTTGGGCCTCTACCACTTCAATCCTCCACCAAAGGCAATCTCATATAAGAGAGACAATGAGGTTCTTAATCAAGTACGGAAGAGATTGGGGGTTGAACAATGTGTTCAAACTTAAAAGGATAAAGGAATGCATACTCAATATGAAGTGAATAATTTCTCCAGAGTAACTTTGCTCTCAAAGTTGAATTCTTCTCCTCTTTTCCATAGCTATATTTGGCCCATTTATAGACTTCAAGTGGAACTCAAGGGCTGAGTCAGAACATTTCTAGTATATGGAAGGTCAAGGATCATGGACCTCGTGACGTGACATGGAAACCTGACACCATTTTTTAATTTTGAGCACAAAACCGATGTACGCAGGTTGTAGTGGTGCAACCTACATATACACATGTTGTATACTAGTTAGGGTGTGTATATGTGGAAAAATATTGTTTCTAGATCTGGGATTTGCAAAAAGGGACTTCAAGTCTGCATAGGGAAATGGAACAAGGCCTTCTGAGAAAATTTGCATAGGGTGAGGAAAATCTTGCTATAACACCAAATGTATATTTTAACCTTGTATAATTATTTACTGCAAACAAATTTTTAGTAAAAGGACAGAAAAGATACAATGGAAAATAAACATATTACACAAAGATTTTCCCCATGGAAACCAAAATCGGGAAAACCAACATATTCTATATTTATTCACATCATACATTGTTTACAATACAATTTACATATAGGAGCCATTGAAATCCAAAACTCTAACCCAATGAACTTGATTAGTCAACAACCCTAATTCCTTAACTGGAAATAGGAAACCATCAACAAAAAAACCCATGTTCCAAAAAACCTCCTAACAATGGATACGAAAATTGAGGAGACATGAAAAACAAGGAAAAAAAGGTGACACATTTCTTGAGGTAAAAATAAATTATCGGGGGAACTACCCTTGAACCCCCACAAAGGGGGTTTATCACCTGCATACACGCCCAGTGCAACATAGAAGACACTAGAGCTAGCCATGCAAAGAATATAACACATACCCAACACCATGGATATCCACCTAGATCTTCAAGGTTGAGCTTCGTAGGTGTCAGTTGCTCTACCATCTCCGATGTGTTTAGTAGTGGTGGAAAATATGGCTGAAGGAGGTCCACATTGAATACTGGATGTAAGCCAAGGAAGGGGGGAATACTTAACTCAAAATCATTGTCACCACAACCTTGGTGATGGTGTAAGGTCCATAGTGAAGTGTTCACAACTTCCAATGGGGTCCTGTAAGGTGCTCTTTCTACAAATGTAAGCAAACCTTGTCATGTAATTGAAACTTGTGGGGAAATTGATGTTGCTAATGATGCTACTTATACTTAGCATTGGATTTGTGTAAAATATCATGGAACTATTGGTGGATGTGATAAATACATTCAATGAATTTGGTTTTCTTATTGCCCTCAAATTGAGCATGGGAACATTCTTCCTGTGTGGATGCAAGGGGAAATGCTACATCATTGGGGCTCAATGGTTGAAAACCAAGCCCACCTGAAAAGGGTTGTGGTCAATCAAGCTATGGAGTTCTCTATTGTATCTATGTTGGACATAAAGAAGGTTCTCATCCCATGTGCATGGATGCTTGGAGTTGTACATGCATAGGAGGTGCACAATCATACTATTGACAACCTTTGTTTGTCCATTAATTTGAGGGTGGAAGGTAGTGGATTTGGTGATCTTGGTGTCCATCAACGACCATAGGCTTGACTAGAATGTGCTCAGGAATATCTTGTGTCGATATGATATGATGGTATTTGGTAGTCTGAAGTGTACCCATACACACTCAAAGAAGAGCTTGGCAGTGGCCTCGGTTGTGATACTCTTCTTATAGGCGATTAGAATGGCCATATTAAATAATCAATCAACAACCATGAATATATAGTCATTTTCATGCTTGGTGGAGGGGAGACCTAGCATGTTGTCCATCAATATGGATTCCTAGTCACGTCGGGAGTAGGAAGAGGGGTGTAAATTCCTTGGTTTTCAATGGCTAGCTTGGAAATGGTGCAGGCAGTGCAAGATATGATATAATTACTAGCATTCCATTGAAGCTTCGACAAATAGAAATAATTATGTAGTACTACCACTATCTTCTTTGTGATAAAGTGTCTTACCACTCGACTATAGTGGGCTTCCCAAATCAGTTTTGCAAGATCGCTTGAAGGAAAGTAGATATGACCCAAATGGCATATCATTCCATCCTGAAGATGAAAGTTAGAAACAATCGTGCATGTTACCAACATCTGGTAGGTCGTAGCAAAGTCATGATCACTATCATAGATTTGGGACTAACTAGAGGTCTCATGCACATAAGATTTGAGCACCATGGTTTGTGTTGCAACTGGAGGTCGACTGAGGAAGTTAACAACATGATTGATGCTCTCCTTCTTATACTTAAGGTTGAGGTGAAACAGTTGCAAGTATCTAGATTACTTTTGATGGTGGTCATTCTATAATTTTCCTTGTGTCTACATGAACTGCAGAGGCTTGTGATCTGTATGGATGACTATCTCCTTCCCTAGAATGTAATGCTTCCATTGGAAGCAGGATTGTATGATGGAATACATGTCTTTGTCATAGGTGGGGTACTTACATATGACATCTAATAGTGTCTCACAATGATAGGCCACAACATAACCGTGTTGAGTGAGAATGACACAAAAAGAGTAATCGGAAGCATCGATCTCTATTTTAAAAGGTTTTTTTAGATAAGGTAATGTGAGCACAAAGACTAAGCATAAGCGATGTTTCATATCTTCAAATATTTTTGCTATGATCTTCCCCACAAAAATTTGGCTTTGCAACCACCCTTGGTCACTTGGCTAAGAGCCCATGCAATATGGGAGAACCCCAATACAAATTTGTGATAGAAGTTAGCAGGGACTAAGAAGCTCTAAAGATTGATTAGTTTCATTGAGGCTAGCTAGTCACAAATGACATGGATCTTAGTTGTATCAACATTCACACCATGCTCATCTACAATGTATCTGAGGCATTGGACCTTGTTCATGATGAAGGAGAATTTATCTAAGTTAGCATATAACTTGTTTTGTTGTAAAGTGTTGAGGACTTGATGAATGTGGTGCAAGTGTTCTTCCCAACTGTTGTTGAAGATGAGGATGTCATCCAGATATAAAACCACAAAGGAAATGGTGAAGGGTTTCAGGGTGTCTTCCATCAACCTCATGAAGGTGGTCGCTACATAATTCGTCAAGCCAAAGGGAATGACCAACCACTCCAAAAAAACTTCTTTAGACTTGAAAGAAGCCTTCAATACATCAATTTATTCTATGGGGATCTGATGGTATTTAGACTTCAAATCAATCTTACTAAAGTAATTGGCCCCCTTGAGTTGGTTAAGAAGGTTATCAACTTAGGGAATCGAGTACTGATTCTTGATAGTGATTTTTTTCATAGATTTATAATCAATACAAAATCACTAGGTCCCATATTTCTTTTGTATGAGCATGATTGGGATTCCATATGGTGAGGAAATTGATCGAATGTGCCCTTTTTGGAGAAGATCTTGGATATAGTGTTTGATTTCCTCATTTTCCAAGAGAGAGAACCAATACACTAGACCATTAGACAAATTCATTCCAGGATTTAGCTCAATTGAATGCTTGACTTGACAGTGCAGAGGAACCCCAGTAGGTGAGGTGAATATGTCCTGATATTCTTCCATGACTTTGTACACTTGCTTTTGCTGCATAGAGGATCCCTATGTAGAGGCCATGGATGTGGATGTGACTTTCTGCTCATTCTAAGAGTGAATCATGAAGAGGAAAAATTTCCTAGTCTAGGAGATGTTCTTCTTACACTGCTTAGATGAGAGCAAAGAAATTGAGGTAGGTGGAGCTATGCATGGGATCCTATACAATTGTCTACTCACAGTAACAATGACACTACAAGGTCTAGACTCATATACACCATGATTTTTCCACATATATGGATGGCATAAAATAACATCACAAAATCCAAGTGGGGAAACGTCACATGATACCTCATCCTTGAAGGGCTTGATGCCATAAGGAAGGTGGCACTATTGGCTGATGCAGATATCTCATCCTTGGTTGAGCCACCCGATGTTGTACAAATGCAGATGTGGTTTCATCGGTAAATCCAACTGCTTCATGAATTTTGTTGATATGAGGTTATTTTTTCTTCCTCTACTAACAATGAAATGTAGCGTAGCACCCTTCACCCACATATGTGAGTGAAAAAGGTGCTCACCTTCCTCCGAATCTTCTGGTTCATTTGGCTGGATCCTGGTGATAGAAATTGTGGCACTGGTTTCTACTTCAATGATCCACTTCACCTTTTCTGGCTTTGAATTAGAGTCGAAGCATGGATTTGACTTCGAGGCTTTCATCTTGGCCACCAATGACTGATTCGAGTGACATTCATCATTGTTGTGCCAGGGGATTTTATGGAATACGCATCACTTCCCAATGTCTTTCTTCGTATTCCCATTATACTTCTTTGTTTGTGGATTATACCGGTTGTCATGCAGTTGTCCATCCTTGATTTTTGCTTTCTTATGTGTTCTAGGGATGCATTTCCTGGATTCTACTATGATTCATTCATAGATCCAAACTCCCACTTATTCCCCTGCTTAAACTTTTGCTTGATTTTGACATCATATTGATAAGTGACTCCTAGTAACAAGATGTTTAGAAACTCCATTTTTTTTTGGATTTACCTATGTAGGGCCCATGGTATCTATAACTAGTTGTTGCTCAGAGTCTCTGATACTCAAGTGTGAAAGGTATGGAAATTATTTGTGAAATTTGACATCATTTGGTCCCTCTCCTGATGAAGTGTGGTCCATCTCATGTATAGGTCGTTGTAGTTAGAATTAGGGTAATATTGTTCCTTGATGGAATCCATAAAAGAGTCCCAAGTGGTATTGACCCCAAATATTCTAGACTCCTCTATGGATTTTTTCTCACAGTAAGTCTCCCACCAATGTTTGACATGGGGAACCGCCTTAAGGAGCGCAAAGGTAATATTTTCCCTATTGGAAATTTGTGGACATAGAAATAAACTGCTAGTAGGTTTAACCACTTTTTCAAAGCATCCACATATATCTAAACTTCAAATATGGGAATATAAAAATTAACTTGTACCTTGAAGGGGGAAACACCTCCAAAGTGGCCACTTGACAAAGTTGCATCTATTGTTGTCGGTAACCACAAAAGGATTTGGGAAAAATGATCCATCATATTGTTCCACTGTTTTGCGAGGAATTCCATGAGAAACAACTAAATAGGATCTTGTTCTCCCTCGTCTCTCTGTTCTTCCACTATGGGAGGCCGCTCAAGCTAGCAAGAGCGGTTTTCCTTGAGAGAAACTAGCTTGAGACCCAACTCTCTATACCCTGACCTTATAGTGGACATGCACTAAGAAATGAAAAAGAGAAGAATACTTGGATACCACTGATCCATATTTATGAGAGAATGGAATGAAGAACATAAATAAGACAGAAACATAGATATATAGTAATACTCAATTTCTATTAAAAACTGAAATATGGAGAGACTGTAAAAGAAAATACATAGTGAAGTGAACTTGCTAGAATGGTGGTATCTTATCTTTGAGAAGAGATGTGAAAAATAAGTGTATTCAAAAGAAGATGGTTACAATGAGGCTCCAAAATCCTTTTTAACATAAAGAATAAATGAGAAAACCCTAACACCGGAAGATGAAATGCCAAAAGGTTTGTGGGCCCCGATGGGGGTAGTTGATATGTCAACTTCCCTAGGGCGTAAATTTTTCATATGATCTTTGTTTTGGGTGCTCGTTACCTTATCGAAAATATTTCACTGAAGAGTACAAATTTTGAATGGACCAATATAGGCCTCCAATATCTATTGGGTGTTTCCACGTCAAAAAAACATCGTTTAGGGCCTCAAAACAACCCTGAAAGTTTGGGACCCAAACAACTGTAGGAAAAATGCCAAAATGGAAACTGTATGTTGAGCCAATATAATAGGTGAGTGATCACCGATGTCCATCTGGATCATGATGTATACTAGTGTTGGATACCTTGCCTTTGATATTGTTCATGATATATATGCATATGTTGGATGCCTTGTTACTATGTATGCACATGTGTTGGATACCTTGAAATTGATAGGTTTCATATTATGATGATGATGCTTCATATATGTTGGTATCTTGGATGGAATAACATGTTGCAAGTTGAGATCATAGTGGAAATTAGGGAAATGCATTCAAGGGAAGGGATATTGTCTTAATGAGGATGACTATATGATCCTAATGCCTAGGAAGCTTGGTAAAAGGGAAAAGACACATGAAAATGACCTCCAAAGTTCACTTGTGCAAATGGGTAGAAGGGTAAAGGGTTGTATTTCACCTTTACCTTGTGTTAGACGCTTGCAATTTCAATCTCAAGCCCAAATTATCCCTTTCACGGAAAAAGGGAAGGCCAACAGATAAATATTGTGGAAAAGGTTACATTGGAATGGATTATAAAGAAGTGGCCTACCCATTATTGGGGTTGTCTCACAAGGAAATACTCTATGGATATAAGTATGATTAATTCACTTGTGTATGAGCATGATGGGTTGGTAAGAACTATCTTTGTTCCAACAATATATTTTTTGGATTGAGGGGATGGGAGTGTTCTTACAACATGAAGAGGTATTGAAGCTCACTATTCCTAGCTCCTTGTACTTTTTATTTGGGCCCAAATCATAGGATACCACTTCTGTGTGATTGTGATAGCCAACTAAAGGTGGTAGTAAGACCCCTGCACACCATAATCCCATGAGTTTTGGAGGTACTAGAATTCTAGGAACCTCTCCACCATACCTAGGATGCATTGATTGTAAGATTTTTCATTTAGTCCTAAGTATTTGGGTGAGATTCTTGAGAACACTATGAGTTTTTGGCTCCTATCCTCATTGATTTTGATACCTGCTTGGGGGGTGGGGGGGGGGACCTTTGAAGGTATTTCCATTGGTTGGGTGGAAAATTGACTCCTTGTGCATCCCCCCCCATCTGTTATTTAAGAATGATTCGTGCAATCTTATTGGATATTACTAGTGGGAGGTGGTAGTGTATTATAACAACAACAACAACAACAACAATAATAATAATAACAACAATAACAATAACAATAACAATAACAATAAATATTTTAAGTGTATTATAACAATATATATAATATTAATAAAATAACAATATTATGTTATGTTATTGTTGTGTCATTAATATATTAATATATTATTGTTGTGTGTGTGTGTGTGTGTGTGTGTGTGTGTGTGTGTGTGTGTGTGTGTTATTGTTGCATTATTAANAAAATAATATATTGTATTTAATATTGTTTTTATAGTATTATTAATATATTGTTTATACACTGCATTTATATTGTTAATAGATTGTTTATACTATTAATATGTTGTTTATAGCGTGTTTATTTATATATTGCACTTGTTTATTGTTAATATATTGTGTACATAGGTTGGTTCAAAGATAATGATAATTGTGATCTTGACACAATACCCAAGATAATGAATTGAAAGGATCTAGTGCAACATGAAGCTATGCCTTACTTAACATTCCATTTGGGGAAGTATTTCTTCTGTGGTAATAAATATTGAACTAGAATGGTAGTCACTCTACCATGTTAGAAGTAGAATCTTAGAAGGATTGCAAATGATCGCAATGATGTGTTTTATTAACAAGTTGATGAATCTAATTCAATGACATTCATGATAAATTGATTCAATAAGGAATGATAATCAAATAATAATTGTAGCAAAAATTATTATCATCTACTGTGATAACATGGGCTTGATTGATAATGATGATATTGATATCGAATTAGAGGATGCATGAATTGGGAATCTGGGAAAATAAAAGAATTTTCCTTCATTCTTGGTTACAGAATATTGAATTGGCTCTGAGGCCATGGCCCTATAAATATGAGAAGAATTGTAACACCTTGCGATGCATATGAATGTTTTTCAAGATATCTGGATATCTGTAATGGCGGATGCTATTTTTGTTTATGGATGTTTGACTCATCACTGACCATTAATAACCAATGATTACAAGTATGATCCTCCATGGATGATGGTTGAGGTTTCTCTTGGTGGATAGTTGTTGATGAATTGCACCTTAGTATGTGTGTGCTTCTTTCTAGTAAATATCAAGTTTTATGTTATGTGCTAGCTACCCTCTTACTAGACTCAGGTGTTTTATATGGTTAGTTGGACTCTTATTTTGGAATGACCCTGGTTGGATATTTACTTACCTTGAAACATGCATGACCCAATGAATATACCTTGATGGATTATTATGATTTGATGAATATACCTCAGTATGTGTGTGCTTATTTCTAGTAAATATCAAGCTTCATGTTATGTGCTAGCTACCCTCTTACTAGACTCAAGTGTTTTATATGGTTAGTTGGAATATTATTTTGAAATGACCTTAGTTGGATATTTACTAACCTTGAGACATGCATGACCTAATGAATATAACTTGATGGACTATTATGATCAATTCTTAGATGATATGATGTTAATATCATGAAAGCATTGTGATGTGTTGATACTTTAGTCTAACTAATAGGAGATGGTGCTTTGGAATCACCATCCCCTTGTGATTCCTTCTACTAAGGGTTGAGTATGATGGACTTAGACACCTATGTGATTGCCTAGTTTGTGATGGGTATTGATATTCTAAATTAATTAATGATAGCGTCGAATGTTCTTGGTAAATGGCCATTGGTGATGGTTAGCATGATTAGTATATGATAGTAGGGTGGATACTTGTTGATGTGTTGGCATTCTGAACATTAATATTTCTTGAAGCATTGGTACTCTTAGTGATGATGACCTCCGATGATGGTTTAATATAATTTGTTCTTGCTTTTGATATATTTTATGATATATGCACACGTTGTATGCCTTGTTATGCTAAATTATAGTGTTGGATACCTTACCTTTGATATGGTTCATGATATATATGCACATGATGGATTCCTTGTTATGATGTATGCAAAAGTTGGATACCTTTCATTTGATATGATTTATGATATATGAACATGTTGGATGCCTTGTTATGATACATGATAGTGTTGGATACCTTGCCTTTGATATGGATAATGATATGTATGCACATCATAGATGCCTTGTTATGATGTATCTAGTGTTGAATACCTTTATTTTTTTATGGTTCATGATATATCTATGCACATGTTAGATGCCTTGTTACTATGAATGCACATGTGTTGGATACCTTGTCATTGATAGGTTTCATATTATTATGAGATTAATTACGATGAAGATGTTGCATATTCATTGGTATCTTGGATGGAATAAACTATTGCAAATAGATATCTTGGTGGAAATTAGGGGAAAATACTCAAGGGAAGGGATATTGTATCAATGAGGATCACTATTAGATCTTAATGCCTATGAAGCTTGGGAAAAGGGAAAAGATATGTGAAAATGAAATTCAAAATTAGCTTGGGTAAATGGGTAGAAGGGGAAAGGGTTGTATTTCACCTTTACCTTGTGTTGGACAATTTTAATTTCATACTCAAGCCTAAATTCTCCCTTGCATGGAAAAAGAGAAGGCCAATATACAAATCTTGGGGAAAATTTTACATTAGGAATTATTATAAAGAAGTGGCATACCCATTCTTGGGGATGGCTCATGAGGAAATTCTCTATGGAGTTAAGTATGACTGATGCACTTATGTATGAGGACAATGGGTTGGGCATAACTATCTATGTTTCAACTAGATCTACATGGATTATGAGGCTAGGAGTGTGCCTAAAACATGAAGAGATATTAAATCTTGGTATGCATGGCTCCTTGTACTTTTTATTCGGACCCTAATTGTAGGAATCCATTTTTGTGTGATTGTGATTGCCAGATAAAGGCAGTAGTAAGATCCTTTTAGAGAAGGATGTCACTGTTGTGTGGTTGTGATTACATTAAGTGTGTTATCTCTACAATCGTCACTTGACATACAAGGAAACATAATGAAACTTTGTCATCAATTGATGCATTGCATTAATACAAATATTATCACAAGATAAAAGACCATGGTTTAACATTAGAAAAGTGCATTTGAATGCTCAAATTGTGGAAATAAAGAATGACCATTGTTATGCATCCAAGGGTTGAAATGTAAAAGGGAAAATCCCTTGAATCATTTCTTGTCTCCTTTTCATTTCATGGCTTGGATTACCATTATACTATGTATCATGTAATAGGTTTATTCAATGCTTCTTGAGATTGTAATGTTTATCTTTGTCTTGCATGTGATAATACCCAATTTATCCATCTGATTACTTGTAGGTTTTGGATCAAATTCAATGTAACTTCAAGTCATATGTTCAAGATTGCCTTTGCAATTAAGATAGAGTGAAGCTTTATCATCTAATTTAAATTTACATTTGTTGTGGTATCTTCCTAAGTAAATACATTTTTATGGAAGAGGTTAATTGGTAAAAATGGAAAAACAAAGAAGAGGAAGGTCGCCATGGACAAGGCTCAATCATAAAATTTGGAAAATAATGAAGAGAACGAAACCTTCAGCTCTTTAAAAATGTTAAATTTTCTTTCATATATGTTTGGATCGTTTGGAAAATGGTGTTTTGATATCTCATGAGTATGCTTCCAAACCTAAGTTTCCCCATTTTTATTGACAATTCTTGAATAACTCCAGCATGAGTGAATTTTATTAATGTGAGCCACATATAAATACATTGAGATATGACCTTTGGTTTCATCATCTAAGATTTATTATATCTATTTGTATTCACCTGTGACTCTTCATATTTCTCCTAAATAATAATAATATTTACAATACACCATGATCCCTAGGATTAGGTATCTAACATTCCCCCCCTTAATCTAAGAAGGGGTGTTTGTGATTCCAAGCATCTTTCTGAACTTTTCAAAATTTTCTCTTTCAAGTTCTTTGGTGAAGATGTCTAAAATTTAATCACTTATAGAACAATGTTTTAAATGCATGGTCTTGACCTCTACATGATATCGAATCATATGGTACTTCATGTTGATGTTCTTTGTTCAATCATGGAATCTATGATTCTTGTCCAAATCAATTGCAGAAGTGATTTCAATCAAAAGTGGAGTAGCATTCACCTATTTCTCTAGTAAATCCTCTAGTATCTTCCACAACCACACAATATCCTTCGTTTCCTCTATAAAATCCACATGCTTTACCTATGTAGTGAATCTACTAGAATGGAATATTCATGTGACCTCCAAGAGATAGTTATTGATACAAGACTCATGAGGTATCCTAAAGTAGGAAATCCATTCTCCTTATCCCTATCAAATTATAAATCTACATAAACATCTAGTTTGAAGTCCCACACCTAGAGTATTTGAGCCAAACTATTGAATCCCCTTCAAGTACCTTAGAACTCTCTTTGCAACACATCAATGTCCTTCACAAGGTTTTTTCATAAACCTAGAAAGGTTGCAAACTACAAATGAAATGTATAGGATAATAGTGGTAAGGTAAATAAGACACCCCACAAGATATTTATATTTAGTTGCATTGTTGGCACAGGGGCAGACCCAGGGTTCAACGCTACAACAATGCACCAAAAAAATCCTAACTATCAACCCTTTCAGAAACACCTGTGAAGCAGATGAAGTCTCACCCGAGGTAGAGGTAGGGGTGGTTGCAAGACTCAGGTGTATGCAACCTTAGCTGGGAAATAGATCTTTGATTATAATACTTAATACGCTCTTAGCACTATCAGTTCCTTAATATGTAAGCACTATTCACTTCACTGATACAACAGAGACTCACAGTATTCATACTAATCTACAATATTCAAGCACTTAGCATATACAAATGGATTAGAATGACCATATCAGCACTAAGCATGACTACCTAGATCAGATCTAACATTCTCACATATAATAAGCACCAAGCATGAATATATCTATCTAACCATATCAAAGCACTTAGCATATAACATATGAACACATCAAGAAAAAGCACAAATCACATAACACAGTGTTTACGTGGTTCATTCCCACCCTAGGGCTACGTCCACCAACTCTTCTTATTTATTGTCTTCAATCAAACGGTTACAAGCATAGAGCCTCAAAACCCTTACTCTGCATAGGACAGAAGATCTATGTAGCTCACTAGACCCTTCTTCCTTGCGCTACATCACAAAGCCTTCTACAGTCTCTCATAGGGACTTGCACTCAGCTCTGTAAGTCTTACACAGGATGCACAAAGCCTTGATCACACAGATTCAACTCTTGGCACTTAGCCTACATCACATAGATGTCAATTTCACTACTTCTCTATATCACCTAGACATCTATATATACATACAAAATAGGCCTAAACATGGGTAACCCATGGGCCGAAATCCCCTTCCCATTACATATTCCCAAAAACCCAAAAAGGGGCCCAAAAGGGGGCTGAGATTCCATGATCTCCGCTTCATCTTTCACTCCACCTTCAATAGGCTATTGAAGTCTTAGAATAGGTCAACATCACCAAGAAACTCCCAAAATGTGGTCAAGGGACAACAAGCCCCCAACACTCACCCGTGACTCGTCCTGAGTCACTGTGGTCTAAGAAATTCTGCCTTGAACGCCTCGAGATTGGCTTGAGCTACTTTGAATTGATGCTTTGTTGAGGCCTCTTGTTCAATGAAATATTGGATCACTGCATCATTCACTGGTCCTTATAGGTGTTGTTCTACTGTGAGGATGACCTGTTCTAGCTCTGCTCCTTGGCCCTTGACCCCTGTAAACAATAGACATACCTTATCTTATATAGGTTGAAGTCATTGGGTGACTTCCATCACTTTTCTTTGAACTGTATGGATCTACTGTTGAGCTGTGCGTTGTTCATGAGACCTCTTCATTCCATCTACAATTGAGGGCCTTCAACTATGCCTGTAGTGTATCTTCAAGCTGCTTTGCTTCTTGGAGCTGTGACTCCAATGCCTGTAACTCAGGATTCTCAGTGAGATTTTCATATGTTTGAGTGCTCCAGTTACTTAGTTTCTTGCACTCCAAGGAAAGAGCTCTTAATATATCAACTTTGCTGTAGGCAGCGGCTTCCCTTTGGTCTCGTACATATTGTGGGGTCTCAGGCACAGTGCGGAGCTCCAAGTTTTCTATGCACTGTTGGAGCTGTTGGATTACATCTTTGAGTTGTGCCACCTGTTGTGGAACTCGTTCTTCAGCCTTTACTTCAATGACTGTCACAGAGCAAAGTGCTCTGTGGACCATCTCCTATACTTTGAGTTTCTCTGTGAGCAACTGTTCTTTTTCTTTATGTAGCTAGGATTTTTCTTTAGCGAACCTCTCTTGAAGAGTAAGATCCTCGCATTTGATAGTACTGCACTACTCTAGAAGGTCTTCCTATGCTTGTCCCAAAGCTTGGGTGGATTTTGCTGTCTCCTCCTGTTCTTGTCGAAGGCGAGCTTTGATTGTGCCAATTATTTGGTGGAGTTGAGCTGGCTCATCTCCTATTTTTGGTGTTCCTGCTGATAGAGGCACAGTAGAAACTACGCAGTTGGACCATAGTGCCTATTGCACTTATTGAAGTTCAACCTTGATCTAACTAAACGCCTCCTTCTGATTAGCTTCCTGCTTCTCTATTATCTCCAATGAAGCATCATTCAGTGATGCGATGATGAAGTCGAAGTCCTCTGAGGTGAGGGTGGTCTCAAACGGAGTCATGGCTTCTTTCGATTTCTTCCTTGAGGAAGGTTTCGGAGGGGAAACCTTCCTTTTCTTTCAGTGGTCCTCTCTGTCTCTAGTCGGTGTAACCTCACCTTTATTCTGTTCCACTTCTATGCCATCTATATCTCTACCATCACCTCCTTTCTCAGGTGAGATAGAAGCAGTCTTCACTGAGGTACTATGGACATCTTGGGCTTCTTCATTTTTCTTGGTTTTTCTTGGTCCAGGTGCATCCATCACAGTTTCTAGATAGTCAACATCATACATCTCCACAGGGTTTGCTGGAACAAGGAGGTCCGTTGATCATTCCTTGGTAATCTCTTCCAATTCATCCTCCATCAACTCGCAGTATGACTGGAGCTATTGTTTATTCTCATCGGCGCATGCTGTGATATAGATGGAATGGCGGTCCGCACTGAATTTCATCAAGGGTTGAAACCTGTGGAGTGTTTTCAGGGTATACAAGGCTTGGACTAGATAGCGGTCTTTAGCTGGGTGTAATAAGTGTGGAAAAAGACATTTGATTTCCACTGCTTGTTCATGTCGTTAGAGTACCACAACGTACTGAACTTCACGACTAGTGGTTCAAAGGGCTTGATGTCTGGGAAGGTCGCACCTTCTGGCATCTCCCAAGAAATGAACACTATTAAGATGAGAATCCAACTAAAGTGGAACTCATATCCTTGGTCTTGCGCTTCCCTACAGTCCAGTTATAACTAGTTCACCAAGTACTTCGCCCAATTCATGTGTAGGCCCTCTGTGCACTTCCCTACAAGGTCGACTGTAAATCTGGTTACTTGGGTGGGTCGGTTCTTGTGAACTAATTTCCCTGCGATCAGTTGATAGGCTAGGCACACTACTCCACTCTGGATAAAGGATACCTTGTAGCCTCATGTTCCCTTTTGTACATCTCCATAAGTATCCTTTATCCTTTGGGTAAGAGTGCGATCCGTAGTCTTTCTGGGGTAGAAATCCTGTGGGTCAGGGCCTTCAATGCTTAGCCTTGTGATCTAATTGATAAATGTCAGATCCACTGTAATGTTGCGGTTCAACCACAAATAACCTCCATGATATCAAGAAAATAGTAATTTGACACATGTGTTCACATCTTGGTGTCTCTCGAAGTGTGGAATCTTCATAACATTCAGCAGGGTGGACTACGCAAGGTTCTGGGTCCATGAATGAGGGGTAATCTTTGAGTTCCTTCCTTTGGTTCTTGTCAGATACTTATGTGGGGAGCGCATGTTGTAAACCTTCCTATCGCCGAGGTTGAAGTTCATAAACTTCAGTGCCGCGATCTTATCCTGGTCAGCACGAACTACACACACCTCTTTCGGAAGGTAAGAAGTGATCAATGCATATTCAAAGTATATGGGCACACTGTCTTGTTTGATTGCGCTGCTCAGAGGTGGTATATAGGTAGGTAAAATGCTCGGAATAATCTTGGCATTTGTGATATCGTCTTCGTGCTTCATTCATTTCTCATCAGCTAGTTGGGATGGCCCAGCTCAAGCAGTGGATGGAGAGGCTTGTAGTCCTCTCGTCGAATATGCTTGTACACCTGTAGACATTCCTCTCTCTGACATGACTCTTTCAGTCATCAAGTCAAGGAGAAATTTTGTCACTGATTCTTCAACTGCGGTGAGCGCTTTAGACATACGCACTCGGGATTAAAATTATCGGGGTCACCATGGACTTAGACACTGCACTGGAATACTAACAAGGGCGATATGATCAGTGTATGCAATTTGTTTAGTCTGCAGGCTTCAAATTCTCAGTTAGCAAAAGTGTTCTTCGTGCATGGTGCGAAGGGATAAGTAGGCAACTCGGAAATGGTTCGTGTGCAACGGTTACGAGCCCCTATTAACTCTTGTTTGATTTTTTATGGTGTGGTCCAATGGTCTGATGAGGAACCTTTATTTCTTTTCTGTTCATTTGGAGCAGAAGTTGAATAGATATATCGGTTCAAACGGCTATATTGCTTCACCATGGAGAAGTGCCATGTGTCACTATTCTGATATCTCGACGAAGCACCAATTCTGCAAATTTTCTTTCTGTGAAGTTCCCTCTGGAACTTCTGTAAATTTTCAATATTACTCTCTTCTTACTTAGATTTCTAGCCTTGTTTCCAGTGATCTTCGTCTTGGTAGTATTTTTTTCCATTTTGATTCATATCGTCTTTTAACATAGTCATTGTGTGTTGTTGAGATTCTTTCCTAGGACTTGAGGTTAATACCTTTTCTTTTTCTGGGATAGGT
>JASDQU010714423.1:0-13657 GCA_032191745.1 Picea mariana
GTATTTCGATGTAATAAAGGTCAATATTAATAAGGCCTTGCAATAAGGTAGAATAAATCGAATGTAAGAAGACCTAATAGAAGCTTCCTCTTCTAGAAGGATCTTCCTCTAGATGTAGACATATTTAATATAAATAGGAGTCAAGGTATGTGAACCCTAGCTTGGATATTATTGTAATAGAGCTCTGCTCGACTGGAGGTTGCCCACTCGAAGAGGCCTGTGAACATTTCTCTCAATAATCAAAGTGCTCTTTCTGGTATTATTTTGTTATCATTTCAGTATTATTGTGGTGTTATTATGGTTATATTGTTGTTCATCTACCATTTCTAGATTTTTATTTATGTTCTGCATACTTTTTATATCTGAAATATTACAAGTGGTATCAGAGCACTTTCCTTGGCAGAAAATTGTGGGTTAATTTTTTTTCAGGGTAGATACGTATTCCGACATCTTTAAGCCACATAGATATGTCGTTATGTGCATAAACCTACGGTTGAGGGATTCATACATGCAAGAAATACAAGTGGTTTTTAAGCGCACATCAGCTGGCCACCCTTGTAAACCTTGTTGGTAACCCTTCGAGTGGTAGCGCATCAGACAACACCTGTGTACGGATCGGCCTAGATTTCCTAAATCCCTTTGTAGATAAACCAATTGATCGCCTGACTGCTATAGTGCCACTGAGAAAAACACTCGTGAAGATACTCTCTAGTACCTGGGTAGTCGAGTAGTACGGCTAAGGGCATGGTCTAGCCTCTTTAGTTAGTTCCCTAAGATATTGGGTCGAGTACTACTGTTGGACCCCACACGTATATCAATGTGTTATAGCACGGGACAAACCCTTGTCTGTAGAACCCTTGAATACCTAACCCTTGGGGACAGAAACAAAAAAATTAAAAGAGAAAAGATCTATTGTAGCGCAACTATGTTCGGGTTGTAAAATCACTACACATTTCTTACTGGTTAAGCATTTGGGCATTTCATCACTATAGTATTCTTTAAACCAGAGTATAACTCCGCAGGTGAAAAAAAAAAGTCTGGAAATTTTTGCACCATTATTTGAGACCTATTCCATTGGATTTATCTATTCTCCCTTATCACATTCATACATATCATTTTTCATCAAAATTTTTGACCCCACCCGCCCTGTTTCAGTTCCCTTGTCATCATGGCCCATATCCGTAGCCAAGACTTCGAAGCTCGCTTCAATACCTTGCAATCTAATTTCACAGAGACCCAACGAGAAGTGAAACAACTCGGTGCCAATGTTGTCCCCATCAATACAACCATGCAGTCCTCCATCGCCGCCTCAATCGAGGAACTCAAACAAGACATGACTACCCAACTTGAATCTGTCGTTTTGATGATTTGCACCAAGCTGCATATCCCTGCAGATAACCCTTTATCTGACCCACCCCCACATATCGAAGCTAAAACTTCCTCTCATTCCCATAATTTTCAGCCCAATGACTTTCAGCATGACCTACGCCTTCAATGGGTGGATGTGACCAAATTTGATGGCTCAGATCCCACTGGTTGGGTAACCCATATGGAACATTATTTCTCTTTATACGTCATTACAGATGACTTGGCCAAACTCCGATATGGTGTTCTCCATCTAGATCAAGAACGTTGGCAATGGTGGCAATGGAGAAAAACTTCCCATCAAGGGTATATTGCTTGGACACACTTTGTGGCAGAGCTTTATGAATGCTTTGAAATTGACACCAACCATTTAAGATGTTTGAAAAAGTTGAAACAATCAGAAATAGTGGAAGACTTTATAGCTTCTTTTGAGCACCTGACTTTTCGGACAGAGGGCATGTCTCTTGCCTTTTTCTGAGAATGTTTTATCAGTGGCCTCAAGGATGAGATTCGTGCCCATGTCCTCATGGCTCGGCCTTAGAGTTGGGTGGAGGATACTAAAAGAGATAATGAATCACAATAGGTTGTATCTTCTCAAAACTGGAAACCCCCCTTTATTCCTCGCACTAAACCAGTAAATCCCACTACTCCCTCTGCTCCACTAAAGATCCAAAAATTGACCAGAGCTTAAATGGATGAACGCCAACTCAAAGGCCTTTGTTATAATTATGATGAAAAATATTTTTCGAGCCACAAGTGTACAGAACAAAATATTTTTATGGCCATCTCGAAGGATGTTTCGGAAGAGGATGTTGAAACTCCCCTTGTGTCCGAGTCACCTAAAACCACGAACATAACCCCTCCCTGAGACCCTCCCAAAGTAGAACCGATCATTTCCCTAAATGCTCTCACTGGTTTCTCTACTCCCCAAACCCTCAAGCTAATTGGTTACATCAAGCATAGGAAGGTCATCATTCTGGTTGATAGTGGTAGCACCCATAATTTTATTCATCGCCGCATTGCCCAAGAAACTCATTGTTATATCCCTGTAGTCAATAATTTCCAAATCATGATTGCCAATGGCGGCTCCATGAAATGTTGAGGGAGTTGTGAAAATGTGTGTCTCCAAATTGGTGACTACCACCTGAAATCTCATATGTTTTTTATCGACATGGGTGGTTGTGACATTGTGTTGGGTGGAGACTGGATAAGGACTTTGGGTCCCATTCTCATGGATTTCAAGGAATAAACCATTCAATTCGACTAGGAGGGCCAAAAATATAAGTTCCAAGGCATAATCGTCGGTTCACTGAAGATCATTAGTTCCCATCGCATGGAAAAACTGCTAAAAAAAGGTGATTGTGGCGTTATTTCCCAACTCCATGCCATATAAGCAATTGAGATACCCTATGTGCCACAAGACCTCCAATCCATCCTTTCTAAACATCAAGTGGTATTTTCCACTCCCCAGGGACTCCCGCCTTCCCATGGTGTTCATGATCATTCCATTCCCCTTATATTAGGAATCCTCCCTCCCAATATCCATCCCTATCATCACCCCTTTTCCCCAAAAAATGAAATTGAGAAAATGGTTAAAGAACTGCTCAATGCAGGCATTATCCGCCTTAGTATGAGCCCCTACTCTTCTCCTTTGGTCATGGTCCTGAAGAAAGAATGTTCTTAGTGCATGTGTCTTGACTTCCACGCCCTCAACAAACTCACGATTAAAGACAAATTTCACATGCATGTCATTGATGACCTCTTGGATGAATTGAGTGGCGCTCGGTTCTTTACTAAACTTGATCTTCATTTTGGATACCACCAGATCCATATGAAAGAGCCAGACATTCCTAAGACTTCCTTTAGAATTCATGAGGGCCACTATGAGTTTTTGGTCATGCCCTTTGGCTTGTGTAATGCCCCCTCCACCCTCCAAAGCCTCATGAATCATGTCTTTTTCCCCTTTCTCCATCATTTTGTCTTAGTTTTCTTTAATGATATCCTCATCTATAGCAAAACCTGGACAAACCAACTTGCTCATGTGGACCAAGTTCTCCATCTACTCTCTTAGCACCAAGTTTTCCTAAAACAATCTAAATGTGCTTTTGGCGCCTCAGAAGTTGAGTACTTGGGCCATCTTGTTGGAAAGAATGGTGTTAGGGTGGATCCTAAAAAGATTGAAGCTATTCAATATTGGCCTCACCCAAAGACTCTCAAAAGCTTGCAAGGATTTCTGGGCCTAAAAGGTTATTATCTCAAGTTTGTTAAGAATTATGGAAAGATTGTGGCACCTCTCACGACACTCCTTAAAAATAATTCTTTCACTTAGACCCTAGCAGCTGCTAAGGATTTTCAAACCTTGAAGATGGCCATGTGCACCACTCTAGTCCTAGCCCTTCCTGATTTCACAAAGATTTTTATACTGGAATGTGATGCTTCAGGGAAAGGTATTGGTGTTGTCCTTATGGAAGAGGGTAGGCCTTTGGCCTTTACCAACAAACAACTTCTTGAATGGAATTTGGGAAATTCAATCTATGAAAAGGAAATTTTGGCTATTCTGCATGCTGTTGATTTTTGGAACCCTTATCTGTTGGGGCAACGCTTCCAAATTAAGACAGACCATCAAAGCCTCAAGTATTTTCTGGAACAACGCATTTCCTCCCCAGAGCAACAAAAATGTGTGACTAAGCTATTTGGATATGATTGTGAGATCATTTATAAGAAAGGAAAAGACAATGTGGTGGTCGATGCACTTTCCCAAAAATATGAAGATGAAGGCTCCCTTTTTTCTCTCTCCTTCATTGTACCATATTGTCTCCAAGTTGTTCGCTAGGAATGGCTACATGATCCCAAAAGTTCGCATCTAATACACCAATTGTAGTCCAATTCTCCAGTTTTCCCAGGGTACTCATGGCTCCATGATGAGCTTCGATACAAAATCTGTTTGTATTTAAGTAAAAAGTCAAAACTTAAATCCATGGTGCTTTCTGAGCTTCATGCCACACCCACAGTTGGGCACTCTGGGTTTACCAAAACCTATGACAGGGTCAAACGTTCTTTTTTCTGGGATGGTATGAAAGAAAACGTTCGTAATTTTGTGGTCGAATGTGATATCTGTCAACGCAACAAGGGAGAAACAGTCAAATCTCCGGGCACACTGCAACCGCTTCCAATTCCACCTGCTATTTGGAGGGATATCTCTATGTATTTTATTACAGGCTTACCTAAATAAAGTAATAAATTAGTCATCATGGTGGTAGTTGATCGTCTTTCCAAGTATGCTCATTTGTGTGCTCTTCAACACCCATTTATAACATCCACAGTGGCTCAACTTTTCATGGATCAGGTCTTCAAGCTTCATGGCATGCCGTATTCTATTGTTTCTGATCGCAACCCAACTTTCACCTGTAATTTTTGGCAAGAACTATTCAAGCTACAAGGCACCCAATTGCATCTCAGCACAACTTATCATCCCCAGATGGATGGTCAAACTGAAGTTGTAAACAAGTGTTTGGAAACATATATGAGGTGTTTTGCATCAAAAAATAAAAATTAGTGGGCTCAATGGTTATCCCTAGCCAAATGGTTGTACAACACTTCATACCATACAACTACATGCATGACTCCTTTTGAAGCAGTCTATGGACAAAATCCACCTTCATTCCTCTCATATTTATCAGGTGTATCGAAGGTCCAGGCAGTTGACCAAACACTTACAGTTAGAGAGGCTATTCTCCGTACCCTCAAAGAGAATTTGGTCATGGCTCAGAATCGCATGAAGCAACAAGTAGATCAAGGTCACTCTGAACGTCAATTTGCAGAAGGAGATCATGTGTTTCTTCGACTGCAACCTTACAAGAAAAATTCCCTCAAGGTCGACCATTTTCAGAAGCTGGCACCCAAATTTTATGGTCCTTATACATTTCTCAAGTGTGTGGGATAGGTGGCCTATCAGTTAGCTTTGCCCAATCATTCTAAGCTACATCTTGTTTTTCATGTTTCATGCTTGAAGAAGGTGATTGGAACTAAGTGCCAAACTCAAACCAACCTTCCCGAGTTGGACGAAGAAGGCTCCATTTGGATACAAACACAAGCAGTTTTGGACCAGCGTGAGCATTGCCTGTGTCAGTGAACCATCAAGGAAGTGTTAGTCCAGTGGAAAGATACAACTTTAGTAGATGCCACTTAGGAACCAACTACCATTATGCAACAATATCCATGTCTCAAGCCTTGAGGACAATGCTATTTTTAAGGGGGCAGACATGTTAGGGACCTAACCCCTTACGTAGGTAGAACAATTTATTCCGATGAAATAAAGGTCAATATTAATAATGCCTTGCAATAAGGTAGAATAAATCGAATTTAAGAAGACCTAATAGAAGCTTTCGGTTCTAGAAGGATCTTCTTCTAGATGGTTCTCTTGATAGACATATTTAGTATAAATAGGAGTCGAGGGTATGTGAACCCTAGCTTGGATATTATTGTAATAGAGCTTTGCTTAACTGGAGGTTGCCCCCTCGAAGAGGCCCGTAAACATTGCTCTCAGTAATCGAAGTGCTCTTTCTGGTGTTATTCTGTTATCATTTTAGTATTATTGTGGTGTTATTCTGGTTATATTGTTGTTCATCTTCCATTTCTAGCATTTTATTTCTGTTCTGCATACTTTTTATATCTGTAATATTACAACTAGTCTATTGGCCTTCTTTAATACACATCCCAAAAGGGGTTTTGGAGAAGATTCATAGATTTTGCTTTGATTTTTCATGGAGGGGTAGAAATGATGGGGTGGGAACATATTTGGAAAAGTGGCAATCCATTACCAAACCAAAATATGAAGGGAGGTCAGGTTTAAAGAGTATCCACATTTTTGGAAAGGCTTTAGCAACTAAGAGTCTTTAGAACCTCATTACTAAGAAAGTTTGTGGCAAAGGATTATGGTACAAAAATATATTGCTTCAGCTTTCTTGCTGGATTGAATTAGAAGTCCTTGTAAAAGCATTGAAAATGTCTCCAACCAGTGGAAAACCTTAGTATTATCAATTTTAATTATTGGGAGTTTTCTCACCTTGAAGGTGCAAAATGGTTCCAAAATAAGACTTGGTGTAGATGCCATTATGGATTGTGGTAGTACAAATTTCCTCCTTCGTGATCTTATTTAGTTGTTACAAGACATGTGATATTTCACTTTAAATCAAGTTTTTGATCAGGTGACCACTAACATATGGTAACAAGTTTGGAAGGATGTTGAGTCATTAAGACTTGAGGGTGCACATGCAATTTACTTAGGGATAATTTCTTGCAAAATTGAAAAGCGATCATATTAGATTGAGAGAGGATCCTAATGAGGTGGTTTAGGTAAAAAATAAAAATGAAGGGTTGTACACAAAAAAAATAGGATACAATGCAATGTCAGAGCCTAGCACAAAGGTGAAAAAGTGGTGGTGGAATAGGATTTGGTAAGTAAAAGATTCAAAGAAGTCCAAGTTATCCACATGGATTTCTTTACAAAACAAGGTTCCCACATGGGATTTTATCCAAAATATAAACAAACAAGGACCCAATATTTTTATTTTGTGCATGAGGGAAGAGGAAAATATTTCCCATATTTTCATTCAGTGCTCATTCTCTCAACAAATTTGGAAATATATTGGTAAGTAGATCAGTCACAATAATAATTGGCAAGGAAATGATGTTGAGGAATGTTTGAGATTATGGTTTTAGAGGGTAGGAGTTGAAGGCATTTAGATCTCTCCCTTTCCTAAATCTATGGAGTATTTGGCTAGCTCATAATGCTTTATTATTCAAAGGCAGACAAATACAAACATTTCATGTGTTTTCTCAAATATTTGTTATCTTTCAATATTGCAAGATAGATGTCGAAGTCTCACTACCAAGACTGTTTGGAGATCTATTGATTTCATAAGTCCTATCCCTAGGGGTTCTTTGATGGAGCCTATCAAGGCCATGAGAAATACAATAGTATCATAGGGCACTATATTTATCTGAAAATCACTTTATAACTTTCAAAGCTTGCCTCCCTGCCTATTGGATGTCCTTGGCATGGATTCTCAAAGGAGTCCTAGAAAAAACCAGACAGATAATATTTAGGTTCATATGATCTGTGGAGGTAGGAAAGAAAGGGATGGTTCTAGCCTCCTAGAAAACACTTGTAGTACCAAAATCACAAGGTGGATGGAGCCTTAAGAACATGGTCCTTTTCTCAAAGGCCCTTGTAGTAAAAAATGTATTGAGATTGATACAAGGATCTGGACTATGGACACAAGTAATCAAAGTTAAGTATATTTCTCCTTAATCCATAGAAGAATGGGTCAGGAAGCTAGTTTGACACTCTCATAATGCATCAATAATATGTAAAAGTGTGGTTATGGCCTCCCCCTTGATAAGCAATTGGGTGGTTTGAAAAATGGGTAGAGAAAACAAAGTCCAAATTGGCTTGAACCCATAAATTCGTAGTAATCATGCATACATGCTCCCACGCCATGTAGTTATGGATGTAAATAATCAGGACTACCATACTCTTAGATAGGTAACTTAGGGAGTTATAACTTTATACAATCCAAAATAATGGCTTGATTAGGAGGAGATTGGATTGAAATAGGAGAATGCATACATATGGGAACATTATACGCAAAATCTAAGAAGTTGCTTCATAAATCTGAATGATTAATAATATTGTCTCATTTGGTTTTTGAACCTTACAAGCAAGTATGAGCCTAGACTAGGATGTAAGGCCCTAGCTCTTAAGGGTAATGATAGTCTGAAACCTAGGTGGGCGAGGTTTCTATGGAAATTCAAATGCCCATCCAAATCAAAACTATTTATGTGGTTGTTGTTAAACAACAAATCCTTAACATGGGCCATCCTTCAAAAAATAAGCTATGAGGGACCGAGACGATGTTGTCTTTGCAAATTTGACTCGAAAACAAACTCTCTTCTTATTATGACCTATGCCTATACGCTTGAAGTATGGTAGTGTTTGACTAGTTTAAACAATTCTTGGAAGGGAAGCTCCATTGAAGAATCCCTCAAGAACTGGTGTATGAACAAAGCCACAAAGAGGTATAAATATATTCCTCTAACCTTGGCATGGGGAATCTAACTGGCTCAAATTATAGTCTCTTTGAGGATAAGGACAACATGGTTTGGAAATGTGCTATCCAAAGCTTGAACATTCTCTCTACATTTCCCCAATGCAAGGAAGGATGTATCTCAAAACACTCCCATAAAGTAGTCATAAATAAATACTTTCCTTGGGATTTTATTTTATGGAGCCTCTCAAGGATCTCCCCCAAAAGGTGGAGCAGTGGGGAATATACATCTATCTCCAACTCATGACATCTATTTTAAGGCTGGATTGGGTTGCAATAGAAATAACTTTCCCGAGCTCATGGCTCTAAAACTGGTCTTAATTATAACTCAAGAACAAGGCATTTCTCAAATTCAAATCCATGGAGACTCTATTCTTGTGATTCAATGGATGAAAGGAGAATTTAATTTACACAACTTCACTCTGCAACCTATTTTTCATAACATTTTGCTACTAAAACTAGCCTTCTCTCACATGTCTTTCTCGCATGTTTATAGGGATAAGAACAATGAATTAGATGGGCTATCTAAGGATGGAGTGGTGCTAGAAAATGGGATTTGGAATATCATTAATAACACCACACTCCTTTGAATATGATCATGCTCCTTGGTTATAAGTTTTATTTGCTAACTTTTGAGCTACGTGATCGGTGTCTCTTCATGGAAAGACAGAATGAACTCCAAGAGGATTGGTTGACCTCTCTCAGTGGACTAGATAAACTCTCTTAGTGTATAACAATGATTATACTTTGTTGGAAGTTTTGAAGAGAATTATATATGATGATTCACTAGTATAGATCCTAGTCTAAGTTTATTTGGAAAAAAAAATGGAATTATAAGTGACAGTCTTTTGACTAAAGTTATAGGCCTGTAAAGACAAATTTTTAATGCTCTCTCATCATTTACCATTGTAATTTTATTTTTATAAATAAGATTACTATATATTTTTCAATGAAAAAAAATCCTTTCGAAGCTTGCTTGGGATGTAGCACCCTTGAAGTTCCTAACCCTTTAATGGGTGCCATAAATTACTTATTTATCTATCTATCTTTCTACTTTATATTTTATAACAATTTACTACAATATGGTCTTATAGTACTAGCTCACAGTTGTAATGTACCTAGGGAGGATAATATGGGGTACCAAGGGAGATACCCAAGGGGATAGTGAATGTAATGCAACCATAATTATGAAATAGGCCCACTTGGTAGTTAATGGGTAATAAATATGCCAATTAGATAGTTAAGAGGAAATAATACAATAATAAGGGTTAGTTGGCATAAACCCCTCATAATACTCATGAGAAAGTATAAATAGACATCAGTATCATTGTATTGGATGTGTTGGATGTATTGTCTTGTAGTAAGCATGGTTTGTGAAGTGATTCCTTCCATAAGGAGTACTTGATGGTATTACCCTACCTTGAGTGTTCTTCTTTATATTCTTATGTTGTTTATGGCATGAATGTTTTGATATATTTGAAGTTTAAGGGATTATATCTAAATTTAACGGCTATTTTCTCTCATATATTTATCAAGGTTTACTACAAGTGGTGTTAAAGCTCTTTCTTGAAAGATTTTTTTTTCCCTTTTGCGGATTTTTGAAGGAAAAAAGAGGAAGGCAACATTCAAATCAATTTTTGAATTTTTTCGTGTAGAATTTGAAGAAACCAACAATAGATTTGAGTTCATATAAAAATACACCTGATTTTGGGAAGAACAAAATAAAAAATTGTCCAAATCAGAGTCTAGGAAGTGAAGTTATCGTTGATTTAAAAATAGTTGTTTTAGGGTTTTTCCGGTGACAATTGTGTAGTTTGCATGCCATATATCTTTAGATAGAGTGCCCATATTTCGGTTAAACCAATGCTAGTAGTTGCAAAGTGGCCATGAAATTTCATAATTGTGGTCATAATAGCCAATCAAAGAAGTATGCACTCTACATGTCATTAATCATGTAATAGGGAGTGGAATATGAGGGTTTGACCTTCTAAGCATTTTTGTGTCTTCCAATAATTTTTTACACATCTCATCATACATTGCCACTTACTTCTTGGTAGCCTCGATATTGAATAAACTAAATTTGTTCTTTTTTTCCCATTCATCCTCGTCTACAATGTCAATGATCACTTAATATTATTCAGTTTTTACAAGGAAAAAAGTTATTCATTAAAAAACACAATTATAACCATATATATGGAAAAAAGTATATTACCTCTCATAACCCTCATTTCCCCATTTTTTATGGAATTTCTCCCATTCTAATAGTTCTTTGTCATTAATAGTTCTTTGTCATGATCACCATCCCACATGATTGGAGCATCTACATGCATTTGTTTTAGGAACTCGAACATTAAAAAGAAAGATTTGTTAACAATGAGCCCTTCAACCATACACCCTGATAGATGTGTTCATTACCTTACAAACATCTTAAATGTTTTCATGTACCTCGTTAGGAAGAACATACATCTACAACTCACCGCACTAACTAATTGAATACCTTTGACAAAATGTACCAAAACTATGGCATTGGAAAAGTCTAAAACTTATTAAAAGATTATAATTTTTAAGGAAAATCTTTAATCTTTAATTCGATTTGTTTTAAATCAACTAACTTATTACAACTCCTTATTTATTTGAGAGTAAATATTCTTGATATAAACTTGTAAAAAAACCATAATAACAATTCACTCTTTATTATAACACCTTATTTATCTGAAAGTAAGTATTCTCAATGTAAACTTGTAAAGAAACCATAATAGCAACTCACTTTTTATTATAACACCTTCTAACATATTTGTAAAGCAACCAGATAAGCAACATTGATGTTGATATTCTTATTCTTATCCTTGTGTTTATTTTTATTTTATTGATTTTCTTTTTCACTTCATTAAAATCATCTTTCTTAATTCCAAAATATAGAACATTACTCAAAATTCCATCAAGTAATTTGAAAAGATTAAAACTTCATAAACTTGTTAGAGTTGTGTGGTAGGAATTATGTTATCATGCACTTCTCACTTTTTGTTTAACGATGGTTTTTTTTAACAATGAATTTAAATTCTACTAAATTTATTTACTTTAGACTTGCATGCCCTTTTTATGCAAGTAATGCATGCCGTTTTTATGTAACTAATGCCTGCCCTTTTTATGTATGTGAGATTATCTATTTACATGAATTGAATAACCCATGAAGGGTAAAAATTATCTATAGGAATTTGAACATTAACAATAGATATAAAATGCCCCTTACTTTACTATTGAATCACGACCCCATTCACTCTAGAAAACATATTGATCATGTTATAATCGTAAAATATTAACTTTTCTCTCACGAAGGCCCATGAGAAATATATTGCAAACTACATGCTTCCAAAAGCCACCTATTGAATTTATAACAATATCTAGAATCAAATTATAAACACTTTTCACATTTAAAAGTCTCGAAGTATTATAGAACAAATATATCTTTAATGTTTATGTTATCAATTTTGACATTAAAAATTGAAAGGGTGTTATAACTACACATTATTTGACTAATGTTTCTGGTCAACACTAGCAAGTGGTGTCGATAAATTTGAGATATTAAATGAAGCAAACACATCTCATGAGCTACGAAAGTCATCCTTTAACAAAGAAGCAACAAGCATGGGGTATTTATCTCGTCTCACGAGCTACGAAAGTCCACCTCTAATTAAGAGGTAGCAAGCAAGTAAGGGGTATTCATTTTGTAAAATTCATATAGGAATTGCACTTAGCCTTGATCATAATTGTAAGTATTGGCATACACAAAAACACAAGCTGAAAATATAATCGAAAATAATTGAATCTTGGTGAGGAAATGAAATTGTTCCACTTTCACCAACTTAGTAAGCCATTTTCATACAACATCATGTTTATTTTGACATAAGTCAATTTTTTTGTATTGGTTTCCATTTATTATGTTGTGATTAACATACCTAACTCCACTTAGGAGTGAGTGCAACCAATAACATTATTATTTTGACATAAGCCAATTATTTTGTATTGGTTTCCATTTATCATGTTATGGTTAACATACCTAACTACATTTAGGAGTGAGTGCAACTAATAACATTACAATTGCAATCTTGCGGCTAATAGGTCATGGATAAGGGGTATTTATTCCACTAAAGGTGTCTAAGACTTGCACTTAACACCAATTGTTATTGCAAGTAATAGTGTACAACTAACATGAGCACAAGCAAAAGTGTGTCATTAGAGAAACTTGAACCTTGATGAAAATATTAACATTGCTCCACTTTCACTGACTTGACAAACCATCATTTCAATTTGAAATGGTTTCCTTTCAACATGTGTTTAGAGAGTTGAAAGAGATTGTATATAAGCTATACAAGGAAGCTACATTGAGAGGATATATAGCATGGTTGGATTAGAAAGCAATGTTTTCTTCAGAAGAAGAATAAGTGGAGTGGTGGTGGAAAATATATGGAATTTAAAAGCTTCTAAGAAGACCAAAATATTCATGTGGCTTTCCCTAAAGAATAAACCTTTGACTTGGGAAGCCCTTCAAAGAAGAAAAAGACATGGTCTATGGATATTCATGTTGTGTAGAGGGGATGAAGAAACAATAGTTTGGTTGCTTATACAATGCGAGTATGCCCAACGAGTATGGACAGAAACAAAACAAACAATAGGATTTTAAAATATATGGATGGGTGACTTTGTGGACGCTTGCATGAAAAAGTGGTATAATAAAAATAGTTAAAGTATTTTAATGTCAGTTGTGGACAACCAATGAGCGATAGCCATGATAGGGCTTCTAAATCATTCTCAAATGTGATCGAAGGAAAAGAGGGAAGATCTTGTGAAATTTTACTAAGGAAATGAGTTTATTATTCAGGTCATTCTTTTATTGTGGTGGATCCCTTTCTATCATTGTATCAATGTGGATTACCCTCAGAAATAGAAAATGAGTTTTTTCAAGCATTTGTGATTCATGGTCTCGTGCTTCGTAATTTGGGGAATCTAGTTAGCCAAAGATTCCCAATTTTTTTAGGAAAATCATATTCCTCCTTTTCAAGTATCGTCACAAGTGGGATCAACTTTTGTAGTGATTAGTAGGAATGTCATCCCAAAAGAGCCAAGGAAGATAAGGAACCTTGAAATTGACAAGTCTCAAAGGGGGATTTTTTTATGGAGCTAGT
>JASDQU010714423.1:13866-27076 GCA_032191745.1 Picea mariana
GTATCTCTGTGTTATGGTATTCAATACGATATCATTTCATTCTGCTCATAAATATGGATCAAGAGGACAAGACTATTCACTTCAGACATTGTTCCACAAATTAGCGAATTGCGGACATCTTCACCAAAGCGCTTGGAAGCAAAAAAATTGAAAAGTTCAGAATGATTCTTGGTCTCACAAACATCCCTTCAGATTAAGGGATGAATGTTAGATATCTAATTCATAGGGATTGAGGTACTTTGTAAATATCATTATTAATATTATTTGGGATAAAAATGAAGAGTCGTTGGTGAATAGGAAGAGTCATTCAGACCTCTTGGAAGATGAAACCAAAGGTCACATCCTCTTGTATATATGAATGGTGTGAGTTAATGAAATAAATCAAGTGTGGAGTTATTATGCCTCTGCCCATACCTGGCCTGACATCCACATTTCCTCCTTCCAAATCCAATCGTGTTTCCATATATATTTTGATTCATGATTTGCCACTTGATTGAGTGTATAGATTCCCTGATCTTGAAGATTCTATAACATGTCCTCTGGAAATATTACCCAATTTTTGCATCATCTCCAAGGATTGGAACCAATCCTTACTTGTTTTCCATTTCCAAATCTCCATGATAACTAATTCCCAGACACTAGAAATGCTCGTACAATTTATTTCCAATGTATAGATGTATTGTTTATATTCTTACTTGGGTATCTAATCCAATTAATTAATGTTTCAGGTCGGATGCAATTAATATTCTGGATCTGATGTATTATTTATATTCTTCCTTGGGTGTCTAATCCAATTAATTAATATTCTTCCTTGGGTGTCTAATCCAAGGTAATATTTTTGAGTCCCCTTCCTCCTTCCTCTTTGGGATTTTCTATAATCTTTCACTTCACTAAAGGAATACCATCATGTTCTTTTTTACCTAACACATAAATTTGAAACATATTTCCCTAATATTTTCCAAGACTTATTTTGGAATGTAAGCCAAAGTGTGCCAATATACTATAATCGCTTCCAACGTTGACTTAACTAATTTCAATCTTCCATCAATCAACAACCATATATTGTACCAATGATTTGTTCTAGCCTCACTTTTTACTAATAGTCAACCCCAATCTTGTTTCCTGTAACCATTTGGTTTAAGGAAAAATCCTAGATATTTAAAACAAGTTTGGAATTCTATGAGCTTAAATGGAAAGTGTTGTAACATATTAGTTTCCACCTCTATCTCCAACCCATTAAAGTCAATTAACTAGATTTTTTCTTCTCTAGAATTTCCATTACTAAACATAAGTACATCATCTACAAATATTTGATTTGAAGATAGATGTCCTCCCATATTTACTTTTGAAAAGGCTCCCACTCTTCTAGCTTCTAGAATTTACCTTCTTAGACCTTCTGCAATGAGTAAAAATATAAAAGGGGATAGTGGGCATCCTTGTCTCAATTCCCTTGTGGTAGTGAAGAATTTGGATGATAACCAATTTATTAAAACCACAAGGAAACTAAAGTTATGCAACCCTTGATCCACTTGACAATTAGAAGGTTGAACCTCACATGGAGTAGCATCAACCTTAGATAGAGCCAACTTGCCTTATCATATGCTTTTAATAGATCCATTATCATAACCATAGCTGGAAGTTAGTTTGTTTTTATGGAATGTAGTCCATCTTGAGATGCTCCCATAGCATCATGTATTCGTCTTCTAGCGAAGAATCCAAATTGTTCTTGAGAAATAACCTCAAAGAAAATTCTATCACCCTTACAACTAATATCTTTGCCATGATTTTATATATGTTATTGCACATGGATATTGATGGTTTGTCCCTCTTTGGTATGTGTTCTAGAAAAGTAGAACTGAAAACTCCCAAAACTCTCCTTGTGCACTTTTCTACTTTAATTACCCAAATTGGATGTTAACATACCTAACTCCACTTAGGAGTGAGTGCAACCAATAACATTACAATTGCAATCTTATGGCTAAGAGGTCATGGATAAGGGGTATTTATTCTGCTAAAGGTGTATAAGACTCTCACTTAACACCAATTGTTATTGCAAGTAATAGTGTACAACTAACATGAGCACAAGCAAAAGTGTGTCATTAGAGAAACTTGAACCTTGATGAAAATATTAGCATTGCTCCACTTTCACTGACTTTACAAACCATCATTTCAATTTGAAATGGTTTCCTTTCAACATGTGTTTAGAGAGTTGAATGATATTGTATATAAGCTATACAAGGAAGCTACATTGTGAGGATATATAGCATGTTTGGGTTAGAAAGCAATGTTTTCTTCAGAAGAGGAATAAGTGGAGTGGTGGTGGAAAATATATCGAAGTTGAAATCTCCTAAGAAGACCAAAATATTCATGTGGCTTTCCCTTAAAAAATAAACCTTTGACTTGGGAAGCCCTTCAAAAAAGAAAAAGACATGGTCTACGGATATTCATGTTGTGTAGAGGGGATGAAGAAACACTAGTTTGGCTGCTTATACAATGCCAATATGCCCAACGAGTATGGACAGAAACAAAACAAACAATAGGATTTTAAAATATATGGATGGGTGACTTTGTGGATGCTTGCATGAAAAAGTGGTATAATAAAAAATAGTTAAAGTATTTTAATGTCAGTTGTGGACAACCAATGAGCGATAGCCATGATAGGGCTTCTAAATCATTCTCAAATGTGATCAAAGGAAAAGAGGGAAGATCTCGTGAAAATTTACTAAGGAAACAAGTTTATTAGTCAGATCATTCTTTTATTGTGGTGGATCCCTTTCTATCATTGTATCAATGTGGATTACCCTCAGAAATAGCAAACGAGTGTTTTCAAGCATTTGTAATTCATGGTCTCGTGTTTTGTAATTTGGGGAATCTAGTTAGCCAGAGATTCCCAATTTTTTTAGGAAAATCATATTCCTCCTTTTCAAGTATCGTCACAAGTGGGATCAACTTTTGTAGTGATTAGCAGGAATGTCATCCCAAAAGAGCCAAGGAAGATAAGGAAATTAGAAATTGACAAGTCTCAAGGGGGGATTTTTTCATGGAGCTGGTGAAGGCTCTACAGATTACAGTGGTGTTGAGAGACTTCTATACTTTTATGATGATCACTTTCTGAAATTCAAAGTTGAACAAGGGATTGGAACAAATAATCATGTTGATGTTATGGCTCTTAGATGCCTTCTAAAATGTGTTAGGAACAAGAATGCTAAAAAAATTTAGATCTTTGGAGATTCCAGTTTACTTATATACTGGATGAAAAGCCTCATTCAATTAACAAATATCTTTCTTAGGCCCATTAGTGACCAATTGAAATTGGTGGAAATTTATTTTGAAGTAATTTATTTCGCCCACATCTATAGGGAGATGAATGAAGAGGCAGATGCTTTGTCAAAAGAAGTCATACAACTAGCAAAAGGTTATATGTTTATGGAGGAGGTTAGAGAAGGCATAACTACCACCTCTGCATTCATCTTATGAACAAGCCTTAAACTTTTGTTTCCTTTTCAATTTAATTTAATATGTTATGCACACTTTTTTACTTCTATCTGCATAAGTTGTAAAACATTCTAAAGTGCTTATTCATGCGTTTTTCAACATTATAGTGGATGGTAACTAGGCAATCTTTATGGGAAGATGTCACCACACCAAAGAAATGCAATTTTCGAAGTTGGTTTCTTTTTGAAGAAAAGGATAAAAACATACTTCTTCTAATATGCAAGTGCAGAATGCACATCAAAATAGTAATTTCAATTCGAACTTTCAGAATTAAAATCACGATTTTTTCTTTGGAAAAAAAAATTATCCAAGGAAACTTGGCATGTTGATCATAACATAATTGATGGGAGGAAGGATTTCATTAGAAGAAGTTATACTACAATATTAGAGGCTTGTAAGGTAGGAGAATTTCTAATGTTGTTCAAAAATTATTTTTTTGTGATCTTAATTTGATAGGCTTCAAGCTTATTCTTGTCATCTTTTTTATACATTGTAGCTATGTTTCTTTTGAATATATGTAAAATATAAATAGTTTTAGAAGTCTATAGTTCTATTTATGTTTCGAGAATAAAAAATACCTAATCTTCTCATGTACAATAAAGACACTTATTCATATTTTAATATCTCCTTAAGATATCAAATATATAATATTTTCTTTAGATAAACAAAATTAATATTAAAAAAGCAAAAAGTTGAAAATTCAAATTATAATAACATATAAAAAAAACTAAAAAATATATGATTTTTCTTTAGATAAACAAAATTAATATATATTTTTTAGATAAACAAAATTAATATTAAAAATGCAAAGAGTTGAAAATTCAAATTATAATAACATATGGAATAAAAAACTAAAAAATATCAAAATTAATATTAAAAAAGAAAAGAGTTGAAAATTCAAATTATAATAACATATGGAATAAAAATCTAAAAAATATGCATATCACTATTGACTTTTAGCAAATAAAACAAATTATATTTTTAGGTTGGGTTCACATGTATACTAACCACATAACCATATTGTCTTAAAAATATTTTTAAGTTTTTTTTTAATTCACCATGTAATTTAAATAGACAACGAGGAAAGTAAAATAATTTTTAAAAAATTATTTATTATTATATTAATACATGTAATTGCGTGTATTCAAAATTTAAACAAATAGAACAATTCTAAACCAAAATACAAAGTTTACATAAGAAAAAAATTTCAATATTTATTGCTATTATAGATTTTATAAAAGCTACCTAATATGTAAATGATTTTTAAAACATATTATAATGAGGAAATATGGTACTAGATGGCTTTAAAGAGTCGGTGCATTGTGTTTTCCTCTTTTAATTTTCCTTATCTAGAATTGATTGATACTCTCTGGTTGGAAGCCCCTAAATAATCATCTTTACTTAAATGAACAACCATATTTTTTACCACAACACATTATGCTTCGAGATCTACCATTTGTTGATTTAATTGAACCAAAGTACCTATGATGGAGGCAATTTGAGAGACTACTAGTTGTTCATTTTCATGCACCTTCTTTGTAATAGTGAAAATGGAAGATCTATTACCTTGAATCATTTTCTCGTGGGTCCTTAAGGCTCTCCTCATTTCTTGTTGTTCTTTGTAATCCATATTTGTTGGTTTAATATCAGGGTGCTTCAAGAAAATAAAGAATTGGAGCCAACTAATTAAATAGAGGTGCAATGGTGAACGTAGAGTATCCTCTAACAAATTGGCAAAATCTACAGAATTGCAAAACCAAAAACCACACTGCTTAGCCCACAAATGCATAGCACCAAGAATATGAAATTCACACAAAAATTATGTGTTCCAATAGAGATAAATCACCTAAGCCTAGAATACCTCCAAACTATAAAAGACAAAATACCAAACACTTAATCTGTAAATGAGGGATTTATGGCCCACTCGCTTCACCAACACAGATCCTTTACGGAAGTCTCTTTTGAGCTATGTTCTTTAGCTTGTATAAGTCTCTTTTGAACTATGTTATTTATCTTGTATAAAGTGCTTTGTCTTCATAAATGTTGTTATGCCTCTATTCCCTGCCGTGTACAAGGATCTCGATCTTCTTCTTCTCAGGTTAGATGTAAGGTATGTTCTCTATGCAACCTCTACTAGGATTAATTGGTTGGCTCCTTTCTCTATGTAACCTGCACAAAATAACCATTGGACAATGTGATGATAAAATGTATCATGTTGTCCAGAATATACTCATTCACGAGAACATAGTATATAAAAATACATGTTTATAAAGGTCTCTAACTCAAAACTTAATTATTTTATTTTGTTTACTTAAAAAAAGAACTTTGCCCTTGCTGGTGTGCAACTTCCAAATAAACTACTTTGCTCGTACGGCTTTGCAGGATTTCGTTTTCGAATGCACTTGGGATGCAAAAGAGTTAATGTCGAATCTAGATATATTTTTTGAAGAGGTCATCTTACCATTTTTGCTATAAATTTTTTTCTAGAACGATTCAGATGGTGAAATCGCTATGGTATTGAGAATACATATCAAGGTACCTCTGGTAAAAATTTTAGCTCTTGATGCGCTATAATTATGGAGATATGCTCTATGGAAGATAGGGTTTGTGATCAGTCCTGAAGCTAGTCAATAAACAGGTGTTCCAGGTAAAACAACCATAAATTCTTCATACAGAATCCAAATGAAGTGATACCACTTCCATTGGAAAGAGAATGGACTATAGTTTCTTGTGTGTGAGTTTCAGAATTGGATGTTAAATATTGAGCGTGGAGCATGCTGTACAATTTGGGTCTTTTGAATAGACCAGAATTGAATAAAGTCTACCATTCTTTCTATAACCTCTTTTGGGGAGGATTCAAGGAGTGAAAATTGGAGGAGTTTCAAAGAATACATTGAGTAATATTATTTACAGGATCAGAGTACTCCAAGAATTGAAGAATTGCAGAAATTGAAGAAGTCTCGGGAAGCATTATCAGGTTCTATGTGGTGATTGGTTGATGATGATGATTTAATGTAAAGTTTTATTATCTCTCATATTCTTGGGTGGAAGGAAGGGGCAAGGTTGGAGAGTTCAAATCTCTCTTGATATTGGAGGATTGTATCTTCCTCTTGGAGGTTTATCCATCCCTCTACATTTGGAAGATGTAGCTACCTTTGGAAGTCATTACTTCCCTTGAACAAAAACTATTGATTTTTCTCATATATTGTGCATGGTGTATTGTGGTGTATTGGTGTAACTCTCATACTATTGTTCATTGCTCATTGGATATAATTGAATGGTTTAAGTATAAGTTGAAAAAGGTTTTTAAATTGTACTTGATACTGATTCACCCCCCTCTCAGTATCAACACCATACTCTTAGATAGGTAACTTAGGGAGTTATAACTTTATACAATCCACAATAATGGATTTATTAGGAGGAGATTGGAATGAAATAGGAGAATGCATACATATGGAAACATTATACGCAAACTCTAAGAAGTTTCTTCATAAATATGAATGATTAATAATATTTTCTCATTTGGTTTTTGAACCTTACAAGCAAGTATGAGCCTAGATTAGGATGTAAGGCCCTAGCTCTTAAGGGTAATGATAGTCTGAAACCTAGGTGGGCGAGGTTTCTATGGAAATTCAAATGCCCATCCAAATCAAAACTATTTATGTGGTTGTTGTTAAACAACAAGTCCTTAACATGGGCCATCCTTCAAAAAATAAGCTATGAGGGACCAAGACGATGTTGTCTTTGCAAAGTTGACTAAAAAAAAACTCTCTTCTTATTATGACCTATGCCTATACGCTTGAAGTATGCTAGTGTTTGACTAGTTTAAACAGTTCTTGGAAGGGAAACTCCATTGAAGAATCCCTCAAGAATTGGTGTATGAACAAAGCCACAAAGAGGTATAAATATATCCCTCTAACCTTGGCATGGGGAATCTAACTAGCTCAAATTATAGTCTCATTGAGTATAAGGACACCATGCTTTTGAAATGTGCTATTCAAAGCCTAAACATTCTCTCTACATTTCCCCAATGCAAGGAAGGATGTATCTCAAAACACTCCCATAAAGAAGTCATAAATAAATACTTGCCTTGGGATTTTTTTTTATGGAGCCTCTCAAGGATCTCCCCCCAAAGGTGGGGCAGTGGGGAATATACATCTATCTCCCACTCATGACAACTATTTTAAGGCTGGATTGGGCTGAAACAGAAATAACTTTCCTGAGCTTATGGCTCTAAAACTAGTCTTAATTATAACTCAAGAACAAGGCATTTCTCAAATTCAAATCCATGGAGACTCTATGCTTGTGATTCAATGAATGAAAGGAGAATTTAATTTACACAACTTCACTCTGCAACCTCTTTTTCATAACATTTTTCTACTAAAACTAGCCTTCTCTCACATGTCTTTCTCGCATGTTTATAGGGATAGGAACAATGAATTAGATGGGCTATCTAAGGATGGAGTGGTGCTAGAAAGTGGGATTTGGAATATCATTAATAACACCACACTCCTTTGAATATGATCATGCTCCTTGGTTATAAGTTTTATTTGCTAACTTTTGAGCTACGTGATCGGTGTCTCTTCATGGAAAGACGGAATAAACTCCAAGAGGATTGGTTGACCTCTCTCAGTGGACTAGATAAACTATCTTAGTGTATAACGATGATTATACTTTGTTGGAAGTTTTGAACATAATTATATATGATGATTCACTAGTATAGATCCTAGTCTAAGTTTATTTGGAAAAAAAAATGGAATTGTAAGTGACAGTCTTTTGACTAAAGTTATAGGCCTGTAAAGACAATTTTTTAATGCTCTCTCATCATTTGCCATTGTAATTTTATTTTTATAAATAAGATTACTATATTTTTTTCAATGAAACAAAACCCTTTCGAAGCTTGATTGGGATATAGCACCCTTGAAGTTCCTAACCCTTTAATGGGTGCTGTAAATTACTTATTTATCTATCTATCTATCTACTTTATGTTTTATAACAATTTACTACAATATGGTCTTATAGTTACACTAGCTCACAGTTGTAATGTACCTAGGGAGGATAATATGGGGTACCGAGGGAGATGCCCAAGGGGATAATGAATGTAATGCAACCATAATTATGAAATAGGCCCACTTGGTAGTTCGTGGGTAATAAATAGGCCAATTGGATATTTAAGAGGAAATAATACAATAATAAGGGTTAGTTGGCATAAACCCCTCATAATACTCATGAGAAAGTATAAATAGACATGAGTATCATTGTATTGGATGTGTTGGATGTATTGTCTTGTAGTAAGCATGGTTTGTGAAGTGATTCCTTCCATAAGGAGTATTTGATGGTATTACCCTACCTTGAGTGTTCTTCTTTATATTCTTATGTTGTTTATGGCATGAATGTTTTGATATATTTGAAGTTTAAGGGATAAGTTTAAGGGATTATTTCTAAATTTAAGGGCTATGTTCTCTCATATACTTATCAAGGTTTACTACAAGTGGTATTAAATCTCTTTCTTGGAAGATTTTTTTTTCCCTTTTGCGGATTTTTGAAGGAAAAAAGAGGATGGCAACATTCAAATCAATTTCTGATTTTTTTTGTGTAGAATTTGAAGAAACCAACAATAGATCTGAGTTCATATAAAAATACACCTAATTTTGGGAAAAATAAAATAAAAAATTGTCCAAATCAGAGTCTAGGAAGTGAAGTTATCGTTGATTTAAAATTAGTTGTTTTAGGGTTTTTCTGGTGACAGTCGTGTAGGTTGCATGCCATATATCTTTAGATAGAGTGCCTAGATTTCGGTTAAACCAATGCTAGTAGTTGCAAAGTGGCCATGAAATTTCATAATTGTGGTCATAATAGCCAATCAAAGAAGTATGCACTCTACATGTCATTAATCATGTAATAAGGAGTGGAATATGAGGGTTTGACCTTCTAAGCATTTTTGTGTCTTCCAATCATTTTTTACACATCTCATCATACATTGCCACTTACTTCTTGGTAGCCTCGATATTGAATAAAATAAATTTGTTCTTTCTTTCCCATTCATCCTCCTCTACAATGTCAATGATCACTTAATATTATTCAGTTTTTACAAGGAAAAAAATTATTCATTAAAAAACACAATTATAACCATATATATGGCAAAAACTATATTACCTCTCATAACCCTCATTTCCCCATTTTTTCTGGAATTTCTCCCATTCCAATAGTTCTTTGTCATGATCACCATCCCACATGATTGGAGCATCTACATGCATTTGTTTTAGGAACTCGAACATAAAAAAGAAAGATTTGTTAACAATGAGCCCTTCAACCATACACCCCCACAGATGTGTTCATGACCTTACAAACCTCTTAAGTGTTTTCATGTACCTCTTTAGGAAGAACATCCATCTACAACTCACCACACTAACTAATTGAATACCTTTGACAAAATATACCAAAACTATGGCATTAGAAAAGTCTAAAACTAATTAAAAGGTTATAATTTTTAAGGAAAATCTTTAATCTTTAATTCAATTTGTTTTAAATCAACTAACTTATTATAACACCTTATTTATTTGAGAGTAAGTATTCTCAATGTAAACTTGTAAAGAAACCATAATAACAACTCACTCTTTATTATAACACCTTCTAACATATTTGTAAAACAACCACATAAGTAACATTGATGTTGATATTCTTATTCTTATCCTTATGTTTATTTTTATTTTATTGATTTTCTTTTTCACTTCATTAAAATCATCTTTCTTAATTCCAAAATATAGAACATTACTCAAAATTCCATCAAATTACAAGAAATTTGAAAAGATTAAGACTTCATAAATCGTTAGAGTTGTGTGGTAGGAACTATGTTATCATGCACTTCTCACTTTTTGTTTAACGATGGTATTTTTTAACAATGAATTTAAATTCTACTAAATTTATTTACTTTAGACTTGCATGCCCTTTTTATGTACGTGAGATTATCTATTTACATGAATTGAATAACCCTTACTTTAGACTTGCATTTGGTCCACTATGTAAGTAATGCAAGCCCTTTTTATGTACGTGAGATTATCTATTTACATGAATTGAATAACCCATGAAGGGTAAAAATATTTATAGGAATTTGAACATTAACAATAGATATAAAATGCTCCTTACTTTATTATTGAATCACGACCCCATTCACTCTAGAAAACATATTGATCATGTTATAATCGTAAAATATTAACTTTTCTCTCACGAAGGCCCATGATAAATATATTGCAAACTACATGCTTCCAAAAGCCACCTATTGAATTTATAACAATATCTAGAATCAAATTATAAACACTTTTCACATTTAAAAGTCTCGAAGTATTATAGAACAAATATATCTTTAATGTTTATGTTATCAATTTTGACATTAAAAATTGAAAGGGTGTTATAACTACACATTATTTGACTAATGTTTCTGGTCAACACTAGCAAATTTGAGATATTAAATGAAGCAAACACATCTCATGAGCTACGAAAGTCATCCTTTAACAAAGAAGCAACAAGCATGGGGTATTTATCTCGTCTCACGAGCTACGAAAGTCCACCTCTAATTAAGAGGTAGCAAGCAAGTAAGGGGTATTCATTTAATTAAGAGGCAACAAGCAAGTAAGGGGTATTCATTTTGTAAAATTCATATAGGAATTACACTTAGCCTTGATCATAATTGTAAGTATTGGCATACACAAAAGCACAAGCTGAAAATATAATCGAAAATAATTGAATCTGGGTGAGGAAATGAAATTGTTCCACTTTCACCAACTTAGTAAGCCATTTTCATACCACATCATGTTTATTTTCACATAAGTCAATTTTTTTGTATTGGTTTCCATTTATCATGTTGTGATTAACATACCTAACTCCACTTAGGAGTGAGTGCAACCAATAACATTATTATTTTGACATAAGCTAATTTTTTTGTATTGGTTTCCATTTATCATGTTATGGTTAACATACCTAACTCCATTTAGGAGTGAGTGCAACTAATAACATTACAATTGCAATCTTGCGGCTAATAGGTCATGGATAAGGGGTATTTATTCCACTAAAGGTGTCTAAGACTTGCACTTAACACCAATTGTTATTGCAAGTAATAGTGTACAACTAACATGAGCATAAACAAAAGTGTGTCATTAGAGAAACTTGAACCTTGATGAAAATATTAACATTGCCCCACTTTCACTGACTTGACAAACCATCATTTCAATTTGAAATGGTTTCCTTTCAACATGTGTTTAGAGAGTTGAATGAGATTGTATATAAGCTATACAAGGAAGCTACATTGAGAGGATATATAGCATGGTTGGATTAGAAAGCAATGTTTTCTTCAGAAGAAGAATAAGTGGAGTGGTGGTGGAAAATATATGGAAGTTAAAAGCTCCTAAGAAGACCAAAATATTCATGTGGCTTTCCCTAAAGAATAAACCTTTGACTTGGGAAGCCCTTCAAAGAAGAAAAAGACATGGTCTAGGGATATTCATGTTGTGTAGAGGGGATGAAGAAACAATAGTTTGGTTGCTTATACAATGCCAGTATGCCCAACGAGTATGGACAGAAACAAAACAAACAATAGGATTTTAAAATATATGGATGGGTGACTTTGTGGACGCTTGCATGAAAAAGTGGTATAATAAAAAATAGTTAAAGTATTTTAATGTCAGTTGTGGACAACCAATGAGCGATAGCCATGATAGGGCTTCTAAATCATTCTCAAATGTGATCGAAGGAAAAGAGGGAAGATCTTGTAAAATTTTACTAAGGAAATGAGTTTATTATTCAGGTCATTCTTTTATTGTGGTGGATCCCTTTCTATCATTGTATCAATGTGGATTACCCTCAGAAATAGAAAACGAGTTTTTTCAAGCATTTGTGATTCATGGTCTCGTGCTTCGTAATTTGGGGAATCTAATTAGCCAAAGATTCCCAATTTTTTTAGGAAAATCATATTCCTCCTTTTCAAGTATCGTCACAAGTGGGATCAACTTTTGTAGTGATTAGTAGGAATGTCATCCCAAAAGAGCCAAGGAAGATAAGGAACCTTGAAATTGACAAGTCTCAAAGGGGGATTTTTTTATGGAGCTAGTGAAAGCTCTACAAATCACAGTGGTGTTAAGAGACTTCTATACTTTTATGATGATCACTTTCTGAAATTCAAAGTTGAACAAGGGATTGGAACAAATAATCATGTTGATGTTATGGCTCTTAGATGCCTTCTAAAATGTGTTAGGAACAAGAATGCTAATTTTTTTTAGATCTTTGGAGATTCCAATTTACTTATATACTGGATGAAAAGCCTCATTCAATTAACAAATATATTTCTTAGGCCCATTAGTGACCAATTGAAATTGGTGGAAATTTATTTTGAAGTAATTTCTTTTACCCATATCTATAGGGAGATGAATGAAGAGGCAGATGCTTTGTCAAAAGAAGTCATACAACTAGCAAAAGGTTATATGTTTATGGAGGAGGTTAGAGAAGGCATAACTACCACCTTTGCATTCATCTAATGAACAAGCCTTGAACTTTTGTTTCCTTTTCAATCTAGTTTAGTATGTTATGCACACTTTTTTACTTCTATATGCATAAGATGTAAAACATTCTAAAGTGCTTATTCATGAGTTTTTCAACATTATAGCGGATGGTAACTAGGCGATCTTTATGGGAAGATGTCACCACACCAAAGAAATGCAATTTT
>JASDQU010714423.1:27176-41961 GCA_032191745.1 Picea mariana
TTCCCAAAATGTAATGTTTCCATTGACGATAGGCTTGTACAATTGAATGCATTTCTTTTTCATAGGTGGGGTATTTCCGGACAATATCTGGGAGTGTCTCACTATCATATGCTACTGGATGATCGTGCTAAGTGAGAATTGTGCCTACAACAAAGTCGGAGGCATTATCTCAATCTTAAATAGTTGTTGCAGATCAAGTAAGGAAAGTAATAGAGTTGAGCACAAGCCATGCTTCAGATCATCAAATGTTTGTTGTTGTGCTTGCCCCCATCCATACTTTTCCTTTACACTTCCCTTGTTTACTTGGCTGAGGGCCCATGCAATATGGGAGAATCCCAACACGAACCTTCAGTAGAAGTTGGTAAGCCCAAGAAGCTCCGAAGCTCGGTTAGTGTGGTTGGGGCTGGCCAATCACAAATGACTTGGATCTTAGCTAGATCCACATGTACCCCATTCTCATCAACTATTTAGCCCAAGTATTGGACCCTATTCATGCCAAAAGATCATTTTTCCAAGTTGGCATATAGCTTGTGTTGTCGTAGAGTGCCCAAAACCTATTGAATATGTTGCATGTGCTCCTCCCAAGTTCTGTTGAAGATGAGGATGTCATCTAGATACACCACCACAAAAGATTTGGTGAAGGGTATCAATACATCATCCATCAATCTCATGAAAGTTGTTGGTGCATTTGTTAATCCAAAGGGCATGACCAACCATTCAAAGATAACTTCTTTAGATTTGAAAGTTGTCTTCCATACATCAGTTGGTTCGATGGGAACCTAGTGGTAGTCAGACTTTAGGTCATTCTTGCTGAAGAACTTTCCCCCTTGAGTTGGTCAAGAAGGTCATCAATTCGAGGAATTAGGTACTAGTTCTTGACTGTGATTTTGTTTAATGCTCTGTAATCAATGCAGAGCCGTCGGGTCTCATATTTATTTTGCACCAACACAATCGGGCTTCCGCAAGGGGAGGAGTTGGGTCGAATGTACACCTTTTGAAACAACTCTTGGATCTTGCATTTGATTTCATCATTTTCCATCAACAAGCGATGATAGACTGTTCCATTAGGTAGCGGTGCACCAAGGGTTAGATCAATTGGATGCTTGACTTGGCAGTGCATCAGTACCCTGGTGTGTGAGGAGAATATTTCTTTGTACTCTTCCACAATCTCGTTCACTTTATTTTGCTGTAAAGATAGGCTCTGTGTAGAGGTCACGGATGTGGCAACGACCTTATGCTTACTGCGAGCACAGATAAAAAAGAAGACGAACTTATTGATCTGTGAAATGACCTTACTGCACATTGCTTAACAGATATTAAATAAATAATGATAGGTGGTGATACCTCTGGTATCATGTACAATTGTCTATCCAAAGTAATAATAATACTACGAGGTCTAGACTCATACACATGATATAGCTTCCATAAAATATGGTTGGCTTGAAAGAACATCACAAACTTCAAGGGGAGCAATATCACACAATACCTCGTCTTTGAAGGGTTTGATGTTGTAGGGAAGAAAACACTATTGGTTGATGCAGAGATCTTGGATAGTGAATGTGGAGTAAGGTTGGGGGAGAAAGATTGAAGGTGAGGATTGGAATCATTAAGGGAAAGTGATTGAGGCGACCTATTGATTAAGGAAGAGTTAAGAAATTAAAGTTGAGATTATTTTTGGAAATAAAAGGTGAATTATGGTTTGTAAGGGAGAGACATGTAGATGAGGGAGGAAGATTGTTAATGAAAATTGATGGTGGTTGGTTGTTGAGCATGTGTGTAGAAGCAGTTAGGAAAAAAAGTATGGAGGATGAGTGATGAACTAACGATGTGGAGGAAGAATGAGAAGGAATGAGTGTGATTGAAGTTTTTAGAGAGGGGACACGTTCTTAAATGGGTGACATAGAAGTTTGTGCGAAAGACCGATTGAGAGATTGAAAGGGAATACAAATGGATATCGACATAATGTCAAAGGGTGATGAAGATAACAATGGAGAAGAAGTCCACCGAGGACATGATGTGTCATTAGAGTTGGAAGGTAATGAATGTGGATTCATGTGGAAAGAAGAAACAATGTTATGAGCATAGATAATTCATTGATGGGTTGGCGAGAGGCCGCACGATGGAAACATTGGTGTTGTCTTGTATTTAGTTGAAAGTTCAAAGTTAGTCATCATGATGTTGAATTTTCTAGAAATAAACTGTGTAAGGAATTTCTATTATCCAAAGTTTTGAGTGGACACTCCACCCATCCTCAGAGACACAAAGCTGAAGATGATAATAGAAAAGAGTGTTAGGTTGAGAATATATAGAGAAAGTATAAAAAATAACCATGATAGAGGTATAAAAAATAACCATGGTATATAGAGAAAGTATAAAAAATAACCATGGTAGAGTAAAAAGTTATTTTCAAGACACCGTTAAAAATTAGACAAATGTCCATTATAAAATAAATAAAAAATGAAAAGATAAATAAAGAAAAATAAATTAAAATAATTAAAATAGACAATATGTCACTAGAGGAAAGAAGATAAGAAAATATATAATTAAATAGTAAACAAAAAAATGATAAAAAAGAGGGGACAAAGAGCTAAGAGTAAAAAGAGAAGCAAGGGAGGCCAAATAATTGTTTTAAAACATTAAATTTTAACAATATTTTTATAATATATTATTTTACCATGTATATTTTTATATTTGACTAGTTGTACACATCACCATATATTATCATTTTTATATTTGACTAGTTGTACACATTTCCTTGTATTTGATTTTAATCAATTTTTATTAACATTTTTTAATAATGTTTATTAAATTTTAATATTTTTATAAACAATTTTTCTTATATAATATTATTTTATTAATAATATTTAAATGTAAATATTGTTATTATAATCCACTAATTTAATAAAAAAACTAATAACTACTTGCACCAAAAACTAATAACTACTTACACAAAAAAGGCTTTAATACTTACAACTATTAAAACAAAAAATAATAAAGAAAATAAAATACATACATAAAAAACCTAATAACTACTTACACAAAAAAAGCTTTAATACAGCTTTAATACTTACAACTATTAAAACAAATAATAATAAAGAAAATAAAATACATGCATTGTGTAATGGTTTTTTCTATATAAAATATGGATATGTTGTTTTATTAAAAATACAATTAAAATAATGTCCATAAAAGGAATATGGATATGTTGTTTTATAATGTATATAAAAGGAATTTACATGTCATGTTAATTAAAATAATGTAATGTAACTAGCGTAAAAAAATGTTCATATAATATTAATTAAAATTATATATATAGAGAGAGGGATTGAATAAAAAAATAAAAACAATTTAATTTTAAATTTTGAATTAAATTTTAATTTACATAAAACACATATATTATTACAATTTGAATTTTAACACAATTTTTATTGGAGTAGGATCCATATACTATCATGCTTTAATTTTCATCATGAAAGAAATTAATAAGTAAAAACATAAAAATAAAATAATTTAATTTTAAACTTAAAATTACATAAAATATATATATTAATACAATTTGGCACAATTTTTATTAAAGTTGAATTCATATGCATAAACTCATAAACCTTAAGTTTAATTTATATAAAACATATATATTAATATAATTTGACATAATCTTTATTAAAATTGGCTTCATATACATAAACCCATAAATCTTAAATTTAATTTACATAAAACACATATATTAATACAATTTTACACAATCTTTATTAAAATTGGATATAGATGCATAAACCTTTTTGCTTATAAATGTACTTTTAATACTCCAAATAATAATAATTATCCAAAAGATGGAACCTTTTACTAGAAATGATAGAAAGGTTAAGGTTAAATTATTGTTTTTCAAGGGTTTAAACACCACTTCACAACAAAGAATGATAAAAGAAATATACTTATAACGCTCAAGCTTAGTTATGCCATTGAAGTAACCATCTTCTTCAACCAAAATGGAGTCATATTTGATATTTTGGAATGATAACAATAAGAAATGATCTTCATCCCTTCCTCCATAGAGAGGTGCCATAGTATTATTTGATATTAAAGTTCTGGGAAACAACTAATAACTATTTCAACCAAAATAAGGCCACATAACTTTGAGGGGCACCATTTCTTATTTGATATTAAAATTATGGGATAATAATAATATACCTTTTAATAATAAAATACCTTTTCTCCAGACACCCGATATAAATATTTTCCATAGGTAGCTATGATCTCTGACTCAAGACCTTTATCTTCCATAAATTATTCATAATGTGCCCACTAGCTCATTGTTGTTTGCATTGTTTTTTAAAACCGTTTTGAAATATAACTGCGATTTATAACTTCTTAAAAGTTAATGATATCAGAGAACTGCTACTTACACTGGAGTTCATTTGAACTTCAATCCTCGGGCATGCTGGACGCTCGACTATAATGTAGTAATGTAGGCCATAGTACGAGAAGAAAATCAAGTCCACCAACTTTTTACAGGTTTCATTTACTTCCCAATTTCATCGGCTCATTGCTATAATAGCCTGATAATCACAATCAAAATCTTCGACTTCGCTGAAGCGATCAACAGCAAACACCCCGGTTAAATTTTGTCCATGGAAACGAGTTGAAAATGCCCTAATTCAGCGAACACCATGTGAGGTGGGGAAGGATTTCGTGGCTACCATACCGGTACAACGTGTTGATTCAGGGATTTACAAATGTGTATAAATATATGTAATGGATTTAAAGGAAAAGGAGGAGGAGAACTCACAGAGGAAGAATGATGTAATCTGAAATTAGGAGTATTTTACATGCATTATTAATGTTGTGGAAGAATTTTGGTAGATGATTGATTCTCTCCCTCTTTTATTTTGTTATGTTTTTTATGGCTAAATTGTGAGTATATTATTTAATGATTTCAAATAGTTTATGTTTTTTTATGGTTCAATTGTGAGTACATTATTTAACTATTTCAAGTAGTTTGTGTTAATTATAATGTGTTTAAATGTTTATTTGTTCATATGGAAATGAAATGTATATGAATTGTGATAGATCTATTTTATTTATTTTTCTTTATGAAAATGTCATTTGGATATGTAAAAGTTTTTAATTTTTTGTAAAATTTCACTCTTTAATTTTTAGCAATTTTGAGTTTACTTTTGTCTTGTTCATTTTTTATTTTTATTTTTTAATTTTTTTTTTGCATTTCCTTGTATGCAAAACACATATTTTATTAAATTTAAAATTATATAATGGATTTCTAATTTAAATTTTTTAGTAATATCTATTTTTTTCAAAATGGAAAATTAAAAAGTTGTTTAATTCATTTAAAAATGGGAGATTAAAAAGTTATTTAATTCATTTCTTTTGAGTATAAATATTCACCATTTTTTGTTATAATATTATCATTATCATCTATATAAAATTAAATTCATACAAAGTTAGGTAAATATTCCACTAAAATTTTATTTTATTATTATTATTATTATTATTTATATTTTTGTATTAAAGATTAATTTCATGAAAGTTTACTTCATGAATAATATACTGTGTAAGAAAATTCTCACATATATGTTTATTAATATTATAAACTAATTTAATTATAATTTAACATAGTAACCATTGTGTGTTGAGATATTATTTTAATAGGAGGTTGACACCATTTTAAGATCAACAAGAGAAAATATTTATAAAATTAATCATCAAATTTAATTATGAATTAGAATGGCAAAATAGTAGTATAATTTCATTTTATTTCATAAAGGAAGTCTAGGGAAAAGCCAGTCCACTTATTGCAAATGTCAAGTGTTTATTCACTAAATCTTTGAATAATAAGTGTCAAGTGTTTATTCACTAAATCTTTAAACATATTGTATTGAAAAGAATTCTAATTAGCTATTTCAATTTAGTTTTAATAGAGAAAATCTAATAGATGTCACTTTTAAGTGCATTATGGTATTTGATTATCCAATAGTGTTCTACATTAGAATCAATGATTTAAAATGCCAATAAAAATGTATAGATTGATTTTATTATTATTTGCTTATTTAATTAATTTTTTTAGATACAAGAGGGAAAGTTCACCTTGATTATTGCAAGTGTTAAATATTTAAATACTTTAGTGAAATTGAATCTTTTTAAAATGAAAAAATAAACATTTTCTTAATTCACTATTCACTACTTTGAATATATCTATTATATAAAGTTGGAGTAAATATTCTATTGAAATTTGGATTTTTTTCAATATTTCTATTTTCATTTTAAAAGCGAAGTTCCTCAAGGTTTGTGTGATTAATAGATTGTGCAAGAAATTTTTGACAGATAAAGTTATCTAATGACATTAATATTGTATTTGTTACTATTATTAGCCATTTTAATTATTGACATAGTAACTACTTTGTGTATGTTGAACAAATTATTATACTAGTATGAGTTTGGTATCACATTAGAGTGATCTAAAATAAAGATATTGTATGGTATTAGATTGTGTTTGTTACTATACCAATTCTAATTATTGACATAGTAACTATTGTGTTTGTGTTAAGTATAAGTTACACACAGGATTCACTTGTTGGCTAATATCCTATCATGTTCATTCATAAAGGGGGCTTTAAAATTGTGAAAACAATATATTGCTTCATATTAAGGGTTATAGGGATTGGGTGATAGCTTGTTGGGAAATAAATTAATGTACAATTGTAATATCCATCTATAACTCTAACTAAAAAAAAAATTGTTACAAAGAACTTCTTTCCTTTTCCTTTCTTTCTTTATAATTATATTTGTCAAAGAGGTCAAACTAGGATTTTTCTTAGAGGTAAAGTAAATATTTACAAACAAGATAAACTGCCCCATTATTATCTCTTGTTCACACACACACACACACATATATATTCCTATTAAGTATTACACTTTAAAAAATTCTTAGCATTTCAATTCTTCAACAAGTAGGCACACATGATAATAGTTCACTTACTTACACTTGTTTAAACATATGGAAAAAAGGGTTGAGGGATTGATCTATGTTTGTTTACTAATTAATGTCTCGAACTATACGTACAAGTGGCTTGGGATTAAACTCTCGACGTACTAAGAAATGTAGGTTAAACACCCCCCGGTCATAATATATATTTACTCAAACCATTGAATAATTCTTCAAGGTTTATTTGTTCAGTCGGTTATCAAAGGATTAACGCTAAGGTAGGTTATCCTTGACTTCAAGGATAAGCTCATATGGTGGTCATTGTCTTACAGCTGGAGCATTGAATTTGATTCAGTGGTAGGGATGTAGACTACCACCTTCTTATTAACTTCTTGTACTCTCAATGTACTATCGAAATGTAATGGGCTAATCCTAACATTGGCATAGGCTAAGGATTCTATGAAATGGAGCCCGATGGAACGTCTCCGGCATCGAGGCCCCATCCCGTAGAACGTCGTAGTCGACCGTCAACACACGCCAAGCTCCCATCCTCCTCGATCCCACAACACCCTCCATTCTTCGTTTCTTTGATCCCGTTGCTCCAGTGTGCTGCAGGTGGACGTCCCATCGGGCATTCAATGCAGGGTGGCATCCCCTGCAAGCCTTCTTCTACTCCTGTGCCCCTCCTCCTCCTCCTCCCTAGTTTCATTCTCAGCATTGGCGTCCCCTGTTTCATTCTCAACACTTCCAGTTTCAAATCTTCACAGCAGTTTCAACTCGCATTCTAATACACGAACAAGTATGCAATTATAACGAGATTGACTTAATCTCAACGTAGACACCATCACGACCTGTAGACTCAATAATCTGTGTGTATGATATCCACATTGTAGGGGCCCTACTGATTCACTCAATTCCCAACCAATGGTTTTGGCTCTGTTTAAAATATGTGCATTAGCACAGTGCTTGCCACACCCTCTACACAATGCATGGTGGTATCCATCACTAATATTGAAACGCGTACCAACTTGTACCCAAAATATAGAGACATGAGAACTGTTGTGTGTGACAAATTCATAAAGTAAAATTCCCCTGCGTATACACCTACAACCATTCATCTCAAGCCATGAGCATTGGTTACCTTCAACCACCTTCATATGTGCTTTTAAATATAAATCATATATGTTGTATAATGCGTCATGTCTCTGGTGATTGTAAATACAAGAACAAAGTATTTGCATTATGTATTACTTGATTGAATCTTCAATGGGAAGATATATGATAACCAGAATGCATTGTTTTAGTGGTGATACTTGATTGAAACTATTACTGGTGATAGAGCTTATAATCCCAATCCTAGGTAGATTGGGTGTTCTTGTACTACTAGAAAGGATGCTTCAAGGTTTCATTTTTTCCACATAGAAGACACTTGGGCCAGGGGACCCTTAAGTATTTTAGGCACTAGCCAATAAGAACAACCTCCATGAACCAAAGGGAGTTAATCCTCAATGTCCTTGCATATTCAGGGCCAACAAAAATAAGAGAATACAGTAAAATTTGTAACATTAAAACGTCTCCAACTTTATTACAGCAAGGTAAGGAGAACCACTACTCTATGGAAAAAATTCATAACATTTATACACAACTTATCATGTAGCAGAGTAAGCCAAACTTTCAGATGACATACATAGGTACATATGATATAATTTGAAGGAGTAGGTGGAGGAGATCATCTAAGCAGATGCAGTGGTGATCTCATCTTCAGCTGAAGCCAAAACAAGTTCATGATGGACCCTCAATGTGCCATCCAATGCATTGGGTTGCCTAAGGGATTTGAGGGCCAGATGTGTTTCCTTTTGACCTGAAACCATCATCGCTCCAAAGGTTGGCCCCTACACACATGCACTCCACAAATTAGCAGATTACAAATCACAACACTCATGTTTCAGAATTACAATGAACCTAAAGACATAGCTAGTCCTTGCATAATAAGCTAGAATATTTCCAACTTTAATTCATCTTTTATAAATACCTACAAATATTAAACTCGTAGAATTTAGTGAACTAGAATTGCAATCACTCACACAATAAGATAGATCAAAATCCTTTTGAACTGTCTATATTCATATTTCGAATATTTCTCAATAAATCAAAGTATTTTCACTATGATTCCCCATTCTGTACAAAGTAAAATAGACAAACAATAGAGCATCAAGATACACATTATGGCCAAAAGATCCAAAGTTGGAACTGGTAGAGTCAAGCCTGTATTGATTGAATTGAAAATGGACAATGGGTCTGATATGCAACTTGAGGTTGCAAAGCTTAAGGATGTGACCTCGAGGTGCATATCAACCATGGGTTTAAATGGTTATGTGCTAGTTGATAAATCCTCAAGGCATCATAATGATTTATACAGGTTGGACATTGATGGCCAAAATATCCAAAGTTGGAACTGACAAAGTCAAGCCTTGCTTTTGGTATAGTGTATTTTTCAACAAGAAAAGCAAGGTGCATTTCAGAGCCTGGGGATGTGGGTGATAAATCCTGAAGGCATCATAATGATTTATACAGGTTGGGCATTGAAACCATAAGCCATCAATAGGTAGCATAAGTCCTCTTTACACAAGATGCATGGATTTGAGATTGAACGTTTTAAAACAGAAAAGCTACTACTTCCACTAATATCTTTGTCCAAACTTTACACAGACTTTAAGTAGCATAAGATCCATGTTAACCCAATATTTATTAATCACCAAAAGTGCAATATCCATGTTAACCCAAAAGTGCAAGATCCATGTTAACCCAAGATTTATTAATCAAAAAAAGTGCAACCCTCTCAAGGCTTAATGGATCTAGGTTTAATAATAGATATATGTTAAGTCCCAAGGCTTAATAGATCTGGCTTAACATAAATATATGTCAAGTATATTTATAATTGTTTCACCTTTCAAGGTAATCACAAAAAATGCAAGCCTCTCAAGACTTAATAAACTCGGGCTTAACATAGATATATGTCAAGTCTCAAGGCTTAAAAGATCTGGGCTTAACATAGATATATGTCCAGTATATTTATAATTGTTGCACCTTTCAAGGTTTAATATATAGGGGCTTAACATGGATCTATACTAAGCTTTCAAGGTTTAATATATAGGGGCTTAACATAGATCTATACTAACCTTTCAAAGTTTAATATATAGGGACTTAACATGGATCTATACTAACTATATTTATGGTTGTTGCTTAAATAGGGAGAGTAACACAAATACTTCTACCTAGAAAACAAAACAAATAATTGTTGGCAAATATTTAACAGACAGTGCATGCTTGTATACTTGTCATTGATGGCAAGTACAATAGTGAAGATGGCATGAGTACAGAAAGTATGTAATAGATGGGCATTATGAGAAGACGTTGCAGAGAAGATTCGAATAAGCTCAGAAGAGATAGTGCAGAGGATTGTTGGCAGATCATCGATGGCAAGATCAGAGTAAGTGGAACAAAGTAAGCTCGGGAGGAGAAGCAACATTTATGATCGTTGTATCTCGTTTACAATTCTTGATGATCGTCAGATCAAGTGTTGATCGGGACTGCTCAGGAGGAGAAGCAACATTTCTGATTGTTGGATCCCATTTACAATTCATGATGACCATCAGATCAAGTGTTGATCGGGACTGTTGATCCCATGCCATTTTGGAGTTTCGCGACTCACGAATTGGAGAGGCAAGAAATATAACCATCGAAATCGCGATATGCGAAATCACGATTTAATCGCAGCCATCGGATCAAGGTGTGATTTGGACCGTTGATTCGACTCCATTCCGGAGTTTCATGACTTGCGACTTGGAGAGGCAAGAAATATAACCATCAAAATCGCGATATGTGAAATCGTGATTTAATCATAGCCGTCAGATCAAGGTGTGATCTGGACTGTTGATTCGACTCCATTTCGGAGTTTCGTGAATCACGACTTGGAGAGGCAAGAAACATAACCACAAGAACGCTAAAATCACAATATGTGAAATCACGATATGATCTGAGCCATTGAATTAAGATCAGATCTGGACCGTAGAATCATAGGACAAGTCGTTGACTTGGAGTCAACAGAGCATGGTGTGGAAACTCGCGAGATGCGAAATCACGATATGATCTAAGCCATTGAATTAAGATCAGATCTGGACCGTCAAATCATAGGACAATTCGCTGACTTGGAGTCAACAGAGCATGGTGTGGAAACTCGCGAGATGCGAGATCACGATAAGATCTGGACAGTCGGATCTATGGAGATTTCAACAGTCGATCAGACTCAATGAAGTTTATAAACTCGCGAAATATGAAGTGCCTTTTGGTACAGCCTATGGTCACCACCGATGGTCACGAGAAGGGAAGGAGTCAGTTCAGATAAGCTCCATTTTTGGGTTTCAGGGATCGCGACTTGGAGAGTCGAGATGCCTCATCTCCAGATCCACGAAATGCGAATTCATGAAAATCACTTTATGCATAAGCACTTGTTCATGGCCTTGGTCATATAGAGGAAGGAGCTAGCACAGAAAAGCTTTGTATCGGAGTTTCAGAGATTGCGATATGAAGTGTCGAGACACTTGGCCATAGGAATGCCGAAATGCCGAAACCTGATTTAAAGGCAAGATTAATAAAGTTCATTCAACAATGTAGATAAACTTGAATATGATCGGAGGGATACTGTTCTCTCTCATAGTTAATTCATCAATTACGAATCTGTTAGCGAAACTAATTCATGACTCCTGATCGGTTGGCGTTTGAGTTGCTTAGACGGTTTTTCTTTTGCCTCATAAGATTCGAAGGGTAATTGTTGTGGGAGTGGTGTATAAAAGAAAAAGATATAGAGTGTACGTGGTTGGTCGTTCTGGACGAAAAATGAATTAAGCTGTAAGAAAGGGAAAATCACAGGATACGCAGTGTGAGACTGAAAATATGCACAGTGTGAGACTGAAAATGTGCTCAGTGTGATATAAAACTAAGAGAAGAGTAACATATGAGGAAAATACTTGAAGCAGAGCAGAATGACAGAACAAGTTGAAGTAGAGCAGAATTGCAGATCAGACAAAGGAAGAGAAGAATTGCAGAACAGTTAGAAGAAGACCATATTTACAGAACAAAGAAGAAGTGGTAAGAATCGATTTGTCTGTGTAGTTGGTTGTTTATTTATTCATTTATATTTCAGGGTGGTTGGGAGGTGCTAGGGAGGACTGTTTTCCTCAGAGGTTCAAGTGGGAGCTTAAACACAGGGAGTTGTAGCTTCCATATGGTTGCAGCCAGAGAAACCATGGTGGCAGGGTGGTGCAAGGGAGAAAAAGTGTTCTCTGTTATACAGGTTGGAGCTTGTGTAACTGGAAGTTGGTGCTGAAACATTAGGGAAGTTGGTGCTTCCTTCTAGTGGGTGCTAGAGAAACAAGAGAGTCAGTGCTCTCAAACAAGTTGCAGCTTGTAAAACAGAGGTAGCAGCCTCACATTGAGTTGGTGCTCAATTATAGATGATGTACAAAACTTAAAAGATTGCCTATCATTCCGAAGAAGAAGAGGTTTTCTCCCTTTATGGGCTTCCTCGTGAAAATATGTCTATGTGTATACCTTATGCGTGACTGATGCTCATTACTTTTATTGTCCATATGTTGTATAATGTTGATGATCACTTGAAGAAAGATTAAGAATGTATTAATATACTTAAAATTGTTTAAGCACAATAACAACTGATTCACCCCCCCCTCTCAGTTGTCTTAGTAATCTCAACAATAATTATTATCTAAAGCAAAATAAATAATTATTATCTAAAGCAATTTGTGAAAGATTTATAGAAATGTTAATGATAGAAAGTCTACGTTGAGATACTTATCTACGTAGACACCATAACGACCTGTAGACTCAAGAATCTGTGTGTATGATATCCACATTGCAAATACCCTGATGATTCACTTAATTCCCAGCCAGTGGTTTTGGCTCTGTTTAAAATTTGTGCATTAGCACAGTGTTGCCCACACCCTCTACACAACGCATGGTGGTACCTACAACACTCCTTCGATCTGCTCAACTCAAAATACATCAAGGTGCTCACAATCAAATCATTTTCCAAGCTATCACTTTGCTATACACCTACAATCATTCACCTCAAGCCATGAGCATTGGTTACCTAGTTCAACCACCTTCATATGGGCTTTCAAATATAAATTATAAATGTTGTATAATGCTTCATGCCTCTGGTGATTGTAAATACAAGAACAAAGTATTTGCATTGTGTATTACTTGATTGAATATTCACTGGTGATATATTATATATGATATATGGGCATATATATGATAACCAGAATGCATTGTTTTAGTGGTGATACTTGATTGAAATTGTCACTGGTGATAGAGCTTATAAGCCCAATCCTAGGTAGATTGGGCGTTCTTGTAGTACTAGAAAGGATGCTTCAAGGTTTCATTTTTTCCACATTTTAATATTTGTTTGTTGTTTATGTTTTTATTTAATTTGTTTTTGTTTTTTTTGTTTTTTTTAATTTAAATGTTTTATATTGTTTTGATTTGGTTTTGTGTTTTATTTTATTTTTAGTTTTTCTTTTTAAATTCTATTTAATATTTATTTAATAAAACACTAACTTAGTTACTAAACTAACTTAATTATTAATTAATTAATTATTAACTAGTCTAACCTATTTTAATTAAATTAACTATACTAAATTTTATTACTAGCATTATTAACCTACTATTTTTTATCCTAAGTTTGTTTGTTAAGGATGAGTGGTGGGCGAGGCGCACTCAACGAGACAAAAGGGCATAGGGAGTGGGGGCGCAGAGGTCGATGAAGGGTCTAGCAGGGTGATGGAGGGTCAGACAAAACGGATGGAGGGGAAAATGGAATCAACTGAGCCATATTTCGTCATCACAGAAGAAATGCTAAATCATCAGCTAAAGAGTTAGGTTACCTATGATTATAGGACTCCAACAGTTTCTATTTTTTGCAATGGCTAGTAGTGATAGCATGATGCATGCATTAGATATTGCTTCTAATGTTCTAGTGAACCTGGTGTTTTCAAGAGGGTCATAATCTGTAAAGAAATAATTTATTTTTCCTCCCATAACATAGGTAGAGGTGTGGGTTTTCGCAAATGGTATATCGTGCTACACCCATAGGCTGTTGTCTTACAGGAAAATGGAAACCCCTGATCATACATTGGACTGAACATGAAATCCCTGATTATACAATGGACTTAAATTCAAAAAATAAATAAGAGCCATTTGTGTTCTCTATTCCTGATGCTTAAAAGATGGATTCCCTTTTGAAGATATAGAGATCTAGTTGGCCTTTTACTTTTCCTATGATTTGGAAATTGAAATTGAAAAACATAATTTGATATAGCAGAGTGTGTGCTTATGGTAATAAATTGAGCTCTTTAGAATATTATCATTTCTAACTGTAAGAGAAGGCTTAAAATGAAAATATTTTGAATAGTGTTACATTTTTCCTAATATGTTTACACATTGTTTGTAGACATTGATACAAAATGGTAAAGAAATGGAAGACTATCATGGACCTCCCGGTGCAAGACCCAAAAGACAAGATCATATTTTCTAATGAAGATTTGGTCTGGTCTGAAGTATATAGAAACAAATTGAGCATTGATCGAGTTGCAAGAATCCCTTTAATTAGAGTTCCTGACTTTATTAGAGGGGAAGAAAATAATCCAATAGATCTATGCACTTTCATTCGACAACAAAACAAACCCCCAAGCTCAAGGGCTAGTGTTGCCTTGATATATGAGTTGTAAGTATTTTAAACGGTCCTTGATTAACTGTTGGTAACAATAGCAC